>QQXO01000072.1:0-85725 GCA_003709845.1 Chaetothyriales sp. CBS 134916
GAGACGACTGCGATACGTCGGTTGCATCACTGACCCGATCGGGTCTAGTGTCAAATGAGTGATGATTCCCTCTGACACAGGTTGACCATCAAATCTTTCCCTCCGATCTATGGTTGACTTGGATTCCTCAAGCCTATCCACCTTTGACCAATGGCTTCGCCGTGTTACACAGTTGGCAAGTGTCTTGCTTGATATGGACTAGAGACTGGTATCATAATGTTTTCTTTCAAAGAGGAAATATTACTGCAGTTTGGAATTCCTCTGCAGTGAAAACAAGCGCTGCGTTCGACTGCTGCAAAAGCGATGGTTCGACAGGCTCCTGCTAGCAGGGAGAGAACGGGGCAGCCAGCAATCGATGACTGCGACTGCGTATGATTCTCTCTATATATTCCTGTATCCCTCTACAAGAGTCATCGGGGTGGATGACACACAGCGACCCCATTTGTCACGTGCCACACGTCTCGTCACGTGGTGGCGTCTACCTGTCCCCGTCCAGGGAAACACATTCCTACAAAAAGATCTGCCAGGAATATTGGCATTCTAAGTTAGCCTTGTACATTTTGTATTGCTGGACAAGATGTGATGGCCCTGTCTGAACCTGCAAGATGATCTATTCTCATTTAGGCTCACCGCAGAACTGCACCAGCAGGATGGACTTTTACTGCCTGGCAAGGTGGTATATTCCTCAAATAAAATTGGACAAAATTTTACAAGTGAATAGCAAGAAAACAATACACTGAAGTGGAGTTGTGAGTGAAACACACCGGACAGTATAATTATCTTGTCATCACGTAGAGATTGACAGTAACTTACTGGCATCTAGTTACCGTATCTGAAACTTTACCAAACCGCTAATCATTTCTATCAACGTGTTCATATCCGTACATTCTGCGTCCATTAACTGCACGATAACCCAATTGGACCATCAATGGCTAGATCACCAAAAGAATTCCGAGAGGTGTCGATGTCCAGAGACAAGCACCAGCCATGACACCGCCGAGGAGTTTCTGGAAGAAAAATTCTTAGTCGGTCACTCTCCCGTTCTTGGCTAGAATTGTCTGGCTGTTAAGCGATCGCACTACAGACAGCCTCTGTGTGTCTTTTTAATCTCTGGTTGGAAACATCAATTTGTTCATGGGCATTTGTCAATTCCGAATGGAATTTGTTCCATCATCTTGGCGGCAACAGCCCCTGGATCCCCGAGCGTGACCGTTCTTGGAGACGCCACAAACGACTTACCTGATCATTGTGTAGCTGATCAAGTGTACATGGTCTGTCTTTGCAGATCCGCGGCGTTTGAATCCCGAATGACCTCGACAGCTCTGTCGCCATGCAGAAAGATATCCCACCAGAAATGCGGGCAATCGTGAGCGCTCGCTCTCGCTTAGAAGACTGTTAACTCTCTCAGGCCATCTTGATCTCCTCGATGGCCTACACGCACCTGATGTGAAATTTTGCGGTGCTCTGTCATTTCTCAACTCCTGGTCATACTTTACCAACCTTGACCATTCTGAATTTGAGAACCTTACCAAACAGGGTCCGTACGCCGGCACACTTCAGGCCCTCAATGCTGGTAAGAAGCTCCGTCAACAGTACAATCATCTTGTTTCCCGTGGTCAAGCCACGCGCTTTTGGTCTTGCAGCGCAGAGCGAGATATCGAGACAGCCAGGTAGTTCGCGAAGGGCTTTTGGGGGCCTCACTGGGCTGATGATAGCTCACCTGAGCTACACACCATTCCCGAGGATGCAGATTGTGGAGGAGACACCCTAACACCAGGCACTACGTGTCGTCGCTACCGCACCGAGGCGTACGGGTATGACTATGGCCATCATCACTTGAAGATTTGGCAGAAGATGTTTGCCGAAGACATCGCTCAGCGGTTAGCCCCTGACCCAGAGGGTGCCATCCTGACAGTGCCTAATGTTTACTCGATGATGGAAATGTACGACTTCGAGCTCCTGGTATGGGGCTACAGCTCATGGTGCAGCATCTTCTCGCATTCAGAGTGGCTGGGATTTGAATACGCGAGAGATCTGTTGCACTTCTATCGAGCTGGACCAGGGAGTGAGTTTGCACCAACACTGGGCTGGCTATACTTGAATGCCACTGTGGAGTTGCTGGTGACCAACAACGCTACTGATATCTACTTTAGCTTTGTTCATGATGAGACATCGCACGTGTACTGGAGACATTGCAGGTCTTGGATGAGAAGACCATCCGGTAGGAGCTACCAACCGATAGTATTAAGAGTGAGAGGCGGTGGAGGACAAGTGACGTCGTACCAATGGGCAGCAGGCTTATCTGGAGAGGGGCACGACGCTATGTGCGCATCTCAATCAACGATGGTATAGTGAAGGTAGCAGGGGTTCCACCGGCCAAGGAGGTAGGTTGACTATACAGTTGATGTGGACGACTTCTGGGAATTTGCTGCCTCAAGGCTCAACTACTACGGGGAGTTCCGCGAAGTCTGTGGGTTGAAAGCGGATGCTCCGGACAGGATATCATTCTTGCATCAATGACTAGAAGGTGTACCGGGACATGGATCATTCTGTCTGGGTCTCTGACAAGCTTTCCTCACGGTGTACTTGGTCCTAGAGGGTAAGCAGTGGCTGCTTTATTAGTCTGAGCCTTAACCTCGCTTTCACTAAGGCATCCTCCAACAACTTTAGCATATGGTAGGAAAAAACCTGCAGTAATCGCGAGTGTGTTACCCCTAAATGTAGGTAGCATAGGCCTAATAGCTTATTGGTTAAGCTAATAATTAAGTTAGGCGCTTTCCAAGCCACCCACGGCAGGGGGACTAAATTCCCAATTGCTACGAGTAGACGGCTGCGTTTGCATTATAGAACATCATGTCGACTCAATTTGGTGCTGGTACATCCAACAGTTGACTGGTGGGTGTTGAAATGACTTACCAATAAAAGCTTAAGTTAACTTAGTTGTAGCATAAAAATATTCAGCAACCTAGGCTTTAACAGTAGTAAAATAGTCTGACATTTGGTAATTACTATGTCTCGCAGATAGCGTTCAAAATGGTGCCTTACCTCGTATCGCAAGGGGCTGGATTGAGATTTTGGAGTATTGTTTGTTTCAGGCCCGGCGAAACAGTAGTAGGGAGTTACAGTTGACCGCTTTGAGCGACCGTCTCCTAGCACTGTACAGACCCTCTCATTCTTTCTTTCTGGATTGGGCACATTGAGATTCCCTCTCGAATACGCAACACGCGACACGCGACACGATGGTCGAGCAACAGGCGCTGGTCGATGCCTCGCTGCCCTCAACTGCACCGAAGGCGCTCCCTCAGGAAGTGAACGGTGTAAATGCCGAAGGCACCGTTAAGGCAGAGGATGAGACGCCGCTCTTCTCTCCCATACTGATCTCCGCTGAAGTCTCATCACTACTGCCCGAGGGCTACTCCATTCGTCCGCTGCGCCGAACCGATTACTATCAGGGTATGGATTTCCAATTTTGGCTGGCGACGTAGCTAAGCATGGTCTGTCAGGTTTCCTCGACACTCTGCGTGTTCTTACCACCGTCGGCGAACCTTCATATGCCACCTTCCTCGAGCGATACAACTTCATGGCTGCTGTGCCCTCGACCTATTTCATCATTGTCATCCTTGACCCTTCCTCCACCATCGTCGGGACGGGGGGGATCATCGTCGAGCGAAAATTCATCCACAATATGGGATTGGTGGGCCACATCGAAGACATCGCCGTGGCCAAAAATCAGCAAGGGAAGAAGCTTGGCCTGAGGATCATTCAGGCCCTGGATCACATTGCACATCAGGTCGGCTGCTATAAGAGTATACTGGACTGCAGCGAAGCCAACGAGGGCTTCTATGTCAAGTGTGGCTTTAAGAGGGCCGGGCTGGAGATGGCGCATTACTACTAATTGGACGCGAGTCGCAAGGAGGCGATTGTGCAGGTTACTCCAAAACCTGGCAAACGAGGTTTCAAAGGACGGCGTCTATTGGTTGTGGGGGTAGGGGTCAGGATTAAATGAGCGGCTGTCAGGTACCTGAGAGGCTCATTGTTCGGGATTCGGACAGCGTCTGGCGCTGCTCCAAGTATCAATGTGGAATGGCTTAGAGTAAGAGATATATTTGATGGTGTTGAATTCCATCCGTTCCGTGAGGATGAGCGTGACTGAGATGGCAGATGGGACACTTGAACCTGTCATATTTATTTAGAAAAGTAGACTTGAACACGGTTGTGTGCGCTGCCGACTACACGAGATGATGCGCTGTCACCTGCGAGCTATTCGATCGAGAGTCTTGGGCATTGACCTTCTCGCAGACTTTGACCAGTTTTGGCGTCTTCCTTTTTGGTGCATCAGCTAGCTCGCCACTTATCGCCCAGCGTTGCATGTCGCCCAATCAGAAATTTGCAAGATCCTTGCACAACAGTAATTCCGTCCTATTCCGCCTTGCGCTGAGTCGGAGGAGTGCCCGAAAGGTCGTGACTCTAACAAATCTAGGTGCCGGCAATCTCTCCGCAATTGGGGGCGCTATTGTCCGAAGCCTGCTGTAGCAAGGCCTGTCGCACTACGGTACCGTACTGTACAAATGTGTCAACATCAGGCGCCAGCCTATGTTATTTTTTCAGCGTCAGCATTGCGAATCTCAGACCACATTCTATTGTCGCGTGATTAATAATGATCAGTGTGTGTTTATTGCGAGTTAATTTGGTGCGAATTCGACCGTCTCTGCGCATGGACTTGTCGTTACAAGTTCTAGGAAGTATCTCCGTGAGCGAATCTTCGTCCCGAGTGGCAAAGGATCGCCTGCTCGTGGTAGCCAAGGTTATGTTCCATTTATTACACACTCTTTTCTGGTCACCGGCATTGAAGAAGCGAAAGCATGCCACACACAGGGCTGGGGCGAATCAGGCTGACGATGATTCGGACAGAGATTGCGGGGCTGGTGGAGAGGCTGATTGGCCGCAGCCTCCAGGCAGATGAGAACTGATTGGAGCCTTGCGACTCTGATGGGCTACACACCCACTCCCTTAGGTGCTAGTGTCTCACAATCTCACATGTCCTACAATAGACCTCTGGAATGTTCCCCCCACCTGGATGCCTGTTGTCTGTTTTGATCTCAAAGCGACTACGAGAGCTGCGATGGGGGCCCAGATTGAGAGCCCGACGCCATGATGTGCCCAATGTACGTATACGTTAGGAGTTGGTGTTGTGTGGTCGCGTCCAAGGCAGACAATAGCTTGGGAGGTAGACTTTGCTCTGTGGTACAACACTATAATATGCTCTCCTACAGTCTCATACCATAGCAACGTTATTGATTGATGGATATGAAAAGAGAGCACTGTTGGATCGGACTCTGACATGCTGGAACCCGAGGCTGTTGCATGGCTTGCGCTGCAATGTTTTTGGGGGCCGCCTGGTGATGGACAGCCCTCTTGAATGGTCTCGCTCACACTTTCTGGGCGACCGCGCGACACCGTTTGAAGGCGTAAGATGTCATGACCCAAATAGCATTCAGTAGTCAGTCAGCAGGTGTCTTGTGGCCCATGACTCCGATGGGCGAGTGGCAGTGGTGGCGTCTGGGCGAATTTTTTGCAGCCCGAGTTTTGACTCATCGGCAACTCGCGAAAAGTGATGGGTCCGAATAATGAAGGTGGCGACAAGGCCGTGCAGCCGCCGTCCACTGGCTGGGCTCCATGTTCCACCGAGAACAATGACCACCCCGACAACCCCCCAATTCCTTGCCCAGAGTCCTCTCTTCCCTCTGTCAACAATGATGAAGTCTCCCAGTATTGGCAGCACTGGCTGCATATTTCGGTCACCTGTTATTTAAATCTCTATACAATGCTTTTCCCGCTCGTCAGGTACGTACACTCTGCGGCAACCATCTCCGTCCGGGCTGTCCGCCACTGGCTGCCTAAACAAACCATCGACTCATCAAAGCAAAACAAGAGCAAAATGCTGACTCCAAGCGTCATGGCAGCCTGTAGCACTAATTTTCTCTGTCGTCTTCACTTGCCACCATAATCACACCCCAACAGCCTCTCCTAAAAGTGGCTCACTCCCTGCGACACACCACACAACCACAACCCAACTTCACATCCAGGCCCCTACTACCCTCTACGAACTTCAGCTTCCCATCAATAGCCACAGCTTGAATTTGAACATCTCGGCGAGTTCTTGGCTGGATCTGTCTTGAACACCGATTCGCATTGCCACCCCGGTGTCTGTGCCTAGTCAGCTGCTGCAACAGGCAAACCGCACCCACTATAACACTCTCGACTCATTCCTAGTCTTGCTCAACTCGCCCCGTAATTGAGCCATGGTTCAATCGTCAGAAAAAGGGAACATCTCTACTGTCTTGCCTGCCGCGCTGTGCCCACCACCAGAGTCTTCTGTTGATAGTTTCTCTGATATAAAAGAGAGCCTGGGGATTGAGATTATACTATTCGGATATCACTTGACCGTCAAGTGCGTGTCTGTTTAGTGTTCAGTTGTCCAACTGTTCAGCTTCTCACTTTCACCTCTCCTTTGGCGGTTGAACATCGCCTTGTCAATTGACTCTGACTGGTGGCGGGACAGCCGCAGGCAAGACCATATTTGGCTCTGTAAGCATTTCAAGATGCATTCTCCTCAAATCCCCGAACTAACCGCTACCCCCAGTCTCCATCTGGGTTTTCTCCCTGGTTCATCACCCTTCACTATCCACAACACACCGAATCTCTATCCACCGCAAATTTCGGATCAAGTGCACCCTCTATTATGGGCGCTGCGCTTGATTATCGCACAGGTCTCCTGAACGACCATCCCTTTGAGGAGCCGGGTCGTATCGGTTCAGCAGAGCATCATTTCAAAGGCCCTCGTAGTGGACGTGAGAGTAGGGGCATTCGGTCCGAAGACCTGGAAAGGCCAGCTGATCGCCATGCTGAACCATTCGGCTCTTCTACTTATTCCGACGAGGAATCTAGCAATGCCGACTCAGATGCTTCATCCATCCATTCATACTCCACCAACAATACCTCGTACTCCGGCGAGTTCATATGCGCCGAACCATTGGAGTCGCTCCAAGCGCAAGATCATCATACTTGGAGTTTCGCGGGTTCCGCTCTCTCCAGCGTGTCCAAACATTTAGATGAGGGAGATGGTCATGCTTCCAAGCCCAGGCGCAATCCCGGCCGCTTTAACTGTCCCAGTTCGACCAACGTCCCTTCCTTGCTTGAAGGCCTCAAGTCGGAGGCAGGAAGCTTGGACTCTGTGTCTGCATCGATCAAGGGTTGCAGCACTCGAGCAACGCCATCTGAGCGCGGTACACAAGCTCAGTCCGAAGACAAACCCATCCTTTCCATCGGTCGATGTCGACGACGGAGTGCTGGAAACGCCTGTGTGCCACCACCCCGACTCAGGCGCGACACAGATTCTGCAGACCTCTTTGTCAATCTTCTCATCGCCTTCGCCTGCAGACTCATAACCGCCATATGGCCGCTTGCAGCAACACCGCCGATGATGTCGGACTGCTTCAATGGAGCTGGTGTCTTACCACTCCACACATTCATCTATGAGACCTTGAGACGCTCAAAGACAAGCTATTCGACTTTGCAGATTGCGTTGTACTATCTGATTCTTCTCAAGCCAAATCTCCCCCACCTGGACTTCACCAAAGAACAGCCAGGCTCATCAACCGCAAGTCCAGGGAAAGATGCTCATGGTTGTCGAGCAATGCAATGCGGGCGAAGGATGTTCCTGTCAGCATTGATCCTTGCGTCCAAGTACATTCAAGATCGTAACTACTCAACTCGTGCGTGGAGTAAGATCTCGGGCCTTCGGATTCCAGAGATCAACGAGAATGAAAGACAGTACCTTTGTCTCATCAACTACAGCTTGCACATCAAGCAGGCGACGTTTGAGAATTGGAGCAAGGCCGTCCTGCTTCTGAGTCGGATATCGAAGATGCAACCTGGGAGTTTTGACCATATTCAGAGAGCAGGTAAACAACCTAGTACTGATCCCATACCAACCCTGTCTGGTCAACACGGCAGCACCACCAGTCCAGGACTCTATACAAAAGATTGGTGGAGCCGACTTTGCAACAGTCTCGACTCAAACACGTTCCAAGACTCTGCCAAGACAGATGCCTTCATTACGGAGCACATACCGGTAGAGCAGATTGAACGTGCTTTGCACATGACACCCACTCCACCAAATGCTGGCCAAGGCGGCTCTGATTTGACTTTCAGCGAACCTTCTGGCTTAAGAATTGCGCCTTCGACTGTCTCGACACCAGTACAGCTAGCCGCGTCCAGCCCCGCACATGCCCTAGATGTTCCCACTAAGCCCCATCCTCGAAAGCTACAAACCCCGAGCTCGACGCCCCAGGGCCCAGAATTTGCTTGTGGAGCGTTACAGTTCGGAACCCGAACACCACGTCATGCAGCCTCAGTGGACGCTCTCAGAAACCTCTGTATGCGAAAACAAGCTTGCAACGCCAGCATCGATCGCTGCCCTCCACCCCAGACTCATCAGCTTACAATGCCCTCAGATGCACGGCCCTTTTCTTTGGCAGGCCCTTCCCCCCCGACGACGCCATGTCGACAACAGCCTGCAGTGCTGTGGCCACATGTTGTCATGTCACAATACCGATCTAGATCAAACTCCATCTCGTCGAACTCGTCGAACTCGACAATTATGTCACCTCTTCGCGATCAGCCAACGTCTGGATCTCACCAGTCGTCGCTGATGACGCCTAAGTCGATCGACGGAGACAATCTCTCCTGTCCAGACTCGGAGCTTCGCGATCGATGTCGTCCTCTCCGGAGAAAGCGAGCTTCTGGCAATTTGGGCCCAGTTGCGCAACAAGATCGGGACCAAGACGGAGACCATAGCGTTGAAGATCCAAGGCGACGTCCTGCCATGATCCGACAAGGCCAGACTGACCTAGAAAACTCTGTTGCAGGAGCCTTAGTCGCGATGTCTGTTGGTAGTCGAGATTCAATTACGCCGAAGGCTTTACCTTTACGGAGCCAGGATTCGACACCAAAGGCAAGCGCGCAGTTCCCGTGGTCATGCGGACTCAAGCGGACGTTATCCAAGACTTCTGATACATTGGCAGACAACACCCGACGACTACTCTGGGCAGATCCGAGGGTAAAGAGCAAGACAGAATCATCGTCGCCACACACTGTGTCAGCTATAAGCATGTTTCCTGCAGCGAAACAAGTACAATACCCCCATCGTGCTTGGGCACAGTTGAAGCAACCTGTATGGAATGCCCACCCTTGCAAGAGGATTGCCATGGATGGCACTTCCCAGCGACCGCAAATGACGGCGCCAGAATTAGCATCGAGTTGGCTGCGCCCTGACATTGAAGCTCAGTAGGACGAGCTGCTTGTTAGAGCGAGAGCAAGGTCGACGCCCATCCATTCGCCGCTGCAACACAATAAAGGCCTAGCACACACCATCATCATCATCAGTTCCAGCAGTCTCGACAGTAACAACACCAGGTGGCTGAAATACACCGACACCATGATATGTCCCCCGTAGTTCGCAGTAGCGTCCTCACCCTCTGTGTAGCTTTAAGATCCCATAGCACTCTGAATTGAATTGCTTTTCCAAAAGCCTCCCTTCCTTGATTTGTGGCATCCCTTTCGCCGTTCGTCTCCGAGTTGCCCCTCAGTCACGTAATACCAAGATAAGATAAGATAAGACGATTGCCCTCATCACTCGTACGACCCCCATTTTCTGTCTATTTTGTATGGTGATCGAGGGAGGGTACAGTACTGCTCTGATACTTCGCCATGCAGCTCATTACCTCGACACTGTCCATCCTCATTGCCCTCTCCCTCCTCACGCCGCCATCTCCTGTCTCTTGCTCACCGCCACCACATCCCCGACGCGATCTCCAGCCGCAGCAAGCTGTCTTCTCCGACTCCCCGGCTGCTTCTGACGAAGCCGGCACCACAATCCCCTCCCGCTACTATTCTACTCTCCTGGCACGCCGGCTCGTTGCTGAGTCACCTGTGGGCGACCTGGCATCCGTATTCCCTGCGAACATTTCCTCAGGCCCATACTGGCGTACCCCGGAGTCGGTGGCCTCTGCACCCATTGTGCTGCCTGAATACATCGCCGACTGCGAGAGCACTGGCAACCCAACCCTCATCGCACTCAGTGTGAGTACCTCAACCAAGAATGCCAAGTACGGTGACAGCAAGAACGTCAGCATAACCGTCAGCTGGTGGGATCAGTACGTCAAGCTCGTCGGCCATGAACCCTGGACCAAGGCCGATCTGCCCCGTCTTGCCCTCCTCGGTTATCTTGAGGAGATCAGCGACAGTGATATCCACAATCAGGGCGTCGTGGCCTGTTTCGAAGCTCTGCATCGCGATGCCAGGCTCTGGCGCCCAGGAAGTCGGGGCAGTGCACATTCTGGCAAGTGGGCCAGGGTGAGGGTGGAGGAGGCTTACTGGATTGGTGGCTTTGGCGATCGCCATTATATCGGATGGTTGGATATCGAGGAATGGCGCAGTGTCACCGAGGAGGAGTGGAGACGGGTGAGGTTGCCGGGCGAGAAGCCGTGAGACGTAGGTAGGAGTGCACAATATGTATCTAGTGCTTAGCTTAGATACATGTTGGCCCGAGATGCAACAGTCATCAAAGTGGAACAGATATACACACGCATGCTGGATGTGGAAGGATTGTTGAACGTACATAAGTTGCACTATTGAAATTCAAGGCCAGGTGGCTGATGCAAATAATTTGATTGATGGCTGGATGCGGGTAGTTCAAGTCAGTGGGTTGTTTAGTATGATGATTTATATAGCATAACATCTGATGAATCAATCTACAGTATCCTCCAGACTGGGTTTGCCTATTTCTTGGGAAACGGTCAGAATCGTGCACGTATACCCGCCCCTACTAAATGTAGTTACGCCCACGTTCCAAACCCCTTCTTGAACGCTGTTTTGGCTGGGGTGGCTGGAATTAGCACCTTCTTGTGCAATGGCTAAGAAGCTGTGGCCCCCTTAAACTGTCTCCTCTCCCCTGAGCACCCGGGCTCTCAAACAGGATGATATATTCACCACTATCAAAAAAGCATGTGAGTGGAGCGACAACTTGGATTGGGGCTGAATCGCCTTCATTAAAGGCTTGTTGTCCTTACTCGACCGACTCCGTGTAGATAAGAGCTCTAGCAAAGCTTGATCAGCTTCTCCACTTCAAGCAGACACCTGCTCATTTTGTCATGCTGTAGTCGCTAGTAGTGACTAAGTAGCTCTGAAGAGGTGAACTAGTGTGACGTGCATGGTAGCTCCACAGTAAGACTTAGTGGTCGCGAGACCAGAGAAGACAGTCTCAGACAGGGGCACTAACTTGCTGTTCCACTTGTTGGAGAACCTTGACCAGAATTCCGGCGGCACGACCTAGCTCGCCTCCTTCTTTCCTGCTGATGGTAATGCCGTCATTCACTAGCGTGGCGAAGAAAGTATTGTAACAGCGTAGTCGGTCTTCGCGATCCTCGAGCATTTGATTTTTGTCGTCCGGAGGAGGTCCAAAGATGTTGAGATATCTATAGGCGTTGGATTTGCTAGGGATCTGATGAAAATGAAGGTGCCATGTGGGGAACTGGATTACCATCACGCCGACGTTCTCATTACCTGCTTCCTCCAGGAGACCTGTTTTCAGAAACTCGGCTAGCACCAACACTGCTTTGGTGGTGAGTTTGTTGTCACCGATCGATGCTTTAGAAGCCGTCCATCTCCCCGCGTCGGCGGAGCGCCAGCCTAGCACCGTCGTGAAACACTCGAGGGTCATGAACCACCCTCCAGGGGAGGAGACTAGCTCTTGTCCCGCTGCTACTATCAACCAAGACAGTATATCTATTGATGAAATGCGAATGTCTTTCGAGAGATGAGTCATACCGGCTCGAATATGAGGAAGAAGCCGGGCCACTCGATCTTTAATGTCAGCTGGTGGAATGGTTTGAAAGAGTTTGAGAAGCTGGCTCCGAACTCCATTCGAACCGTCAAGGATTAACGGGCAGAGCTTTTCCAGGAATGCCGAGATGGTCAACGGTAGAGCCGCGGTTGTCTTGGCACTGTCTAAGCACGCCGCCAGGAACACCAGCGACTCTCTCCGCTGATTCTCGGACTTTGACGAGAGAAGAGAGACATGATGACTGAATTGCGCAGATGCTGAGGGCGCATCAACGGACAGTTGCTGGTTGAGTACGATTGCTGTGTCAGGCAGGCACTGTGTTAGCAGTATCATCACAGCTCTGCAGGCAAAGACTATACCTTTTGCTCTAAAGTTGGTGTCCGTATGGTTAACCGCTTTCGGTTTGGCCTTCCCGACTTTGAGTTTCGGTTTCTGGAAATCCTTCTTTCTCTCGCGCTTTTTCTTCGCGCTTGAAGTCATTTAAAAGACGAATCAGTCAAGGCTGGAGAAAGCATGTAGACAGTCCAGAAAATCTTCCCTCAGTTTCGGGGATTAGCCTGGCGCGCGGGACTAGCCGAGAGACTAACTTAGCTTGGCGAAAGAACATGACCAGTCGCTCATTTGAGATTCAAGGGCATCTGCACTTCCAGAGTATTTTCATGTGCACGATTAGGTAACAGATTCTGGCTCGGCCAGTTCCATTTCAATTTCATCTCTCCCTGGCCGTGTCTTCTTCTCCAGGGTCATTACGTCGGCCTTCTTGGCCTTTACCGCCGGGTGCGCCATCGGCGCGTTTTCTGTACCCAAGATGGCCAGAGGAGATGAGGTGAGCCGGGCACCGGAGCAGCGTCTAGTGTACAAGATGCTACTTGACTATTGAATGCTGACAGTGGTCGGCAGGAACTGTCTTCTCAGCTGTCCATCGACCACCTCCGCAGCCTATCGGACCGCCCGAACGTCGAATCAACCATCATCCTCTCCCGAAACGATGGCTCTATCATCAGATCAAGCGGCTTCAGCGCTGTGGAAAAGAGGCGGCGGGCTCGATCACTAGCAGCACATCAGGCACTGCCAGGGGAACACACTGAGCAATCGGGCCCCGGCAGCTCTAGCGAGCAGACAGAAGAAATCAGTCATTCACCGGCAGAAGAGCTCGCAGTATCCATCCTCCAATGCGTGCAGGCCGCTGATTCTCTGGGCTCCCTTCTGGCGGCTTTGTCGTCAGAGGAAGAATCGGAGGAATTTGCGTCTCGCAAGTCTGGGTCGGAACGCAGTGCTCCAGAGTCAGAGAGGAGCAGGGCAAGCCTCTCAGACGAATCAGCTGTTCAGCTCCTGCGATTACGAGTGAAGCAACGTGAGATCATCATTTTTCCCGATCCCCGTTATCTTTGCTGCGTTGTGCAACATGTGGGAAGACAGGCGGGACCGACCGGGCGATGACATTGTGGTTGTTTATCCGGTGTTGCCCGCGGTTGGCGATAGCGAGTCCACGCTCTGGATCACCACTTGAATGGCTGCGTTAGCAGCAGTAGGCTTCTTTGTCTACAGATAGAGACGAATGAGACTCAAGCCATGGGCAGGGGTGCAATCTGCAGGTATATCGCAGTTTTGGGATAACCGGCTTTCAAATCCGGGGAGCTTCCTTCCGGATTAGCTGATAGGCGCCCGTGAGCCTCCGCAAAAACATGATGTTACAGTACCTAGGACCACTTACAGATGTCCTCGGAGTTGTTGAAAGGCTGTAACAGTGCCTATCCGCGGGGCTATCAATATTTTCCCTATCTAAGATAACAGTCACGACGTGCTTGCCAGGCTTATCAGTTGCGCCATGTACTTAAAGATCACGCACACTGCAAAAAATCTGTTATGTTTGGTCGATAAAATACATCACAACCCCCAGCAAGCGCAACACCACACTTTGTCTTCGTGTCCTGGTCTTGTCTTGCAAACCTCTGGTAGAGATGTACCTCTCTGGTTAAGGCGATGATGCCCATCGCCAGAGGCCGTGGATGCGACGATTAGCCTTGGTCATGGGCCCAGACTCACCTTCTCCAGAGCATTGGCCTTGAACCAATCCTACATAGCAAACAGGTTGATCAGGAACATGAAAATTCCAGGCACCCCCCCTTCGGCAATGGCACCAGCAAAACTCCCCGGAACACGACAAACGACAAAACAGTGCATTGCCACCACACAGCGCCGATTAAGTGCCTGCCTTCATGTTGTTCGCGTGTCGTTCATGCTCCACATTGACTGAGGGCGGACGAGAGTCGAGCAGAGGCCAGTGTTCCGTCGTCTACGGAAGGCTAACAGCGGCTTGACAAAGTGGACTTGGAGATTGTCGCAGGTCGCTTCGCAAATACACGAAAGGCCAAGTGCATTGGCCTTGCACTAGTGTGGGGGCTCCTCTCATGCTCCCGTTACTCTCAGCAACCTGCAATTTCCGACTGAACATTTGTTTTCGGCAGCTATCTCGTCTTCGTCTCAGTTGCCTTTGCTTCCGCGATATCCCGGCCCCGTCTTTTTGTTGAATTGAGTGTTGAACAGACTGACGCAGACACTAGAAAATTCAGAAACACCGGCCTGAATTCCGCCGAGCAACATCCGCGTCGCGAGAATTTGTCTGGAGGGTGGTAGCATGGCCCGATTTTCACCGAATCAGGGCTCTTTAGCGCGCATTAGCGCCATGCATGCCAAGAGCAATTTGTCCCCACCCTCGGCGCTTTGCGCTGCCTTTCTCGTCGCACGCGGCTGCGTTCATCAGCAACGGCTTTGATGCCTACTCTGGTCCCTCTGGCCGGTTGGCGGTACGTACAGACGGAGATTTGTCTGGCCCTGGCACATGCTTGTCTTGAACTAGCACAGACACCCCTGATGGCTTGTCACTCGGAGTGCTTCACAAGAGACTCAAAAAGCTTGGTTGAGAACAAGCACACTGCGCTGTGTTAGCAGATGGGCAAGGTGACTGAAGATATAGGATTGTGGGTTGCTTTTTGTGATCATCCTGATGATTGCTCGGCGCAGCTGGCAAGATAGGTTAACAATGTTCAGCTCGCATATGCTTACAACTCGTGGGGGTGCCCGGAGCAGGGTACTGACGGAAAAAGCACGGCGCAGAATTAACTCCTAGTACTCCAGTTCTATAGCTTATAGCTAGATGGAATCCCGTATTCTAGAACCACTTTTACAGGACCTTTTGCTTAGTTAGGTTGTCTCTGATTTGTCGCTAGTCTCCTCTGGCTTGGATTTACCTCTTTCAGCAGACTCCCGGTGTGAGGTGATCTCATGTTGCTAGCTAGATCCAAGTAAATTGCCTACAAAGTCAAATCTTTCTACTGTATTGCAAGCCTCTGAAGCTGCGGCCAGACCCAGCTTTTGCACTGTTACTAGCTTCCGCAGGAAAGCACCTGTGCAGAGTTGGTGATTTAGAGTACCTAGTGTTCTGTGATGACCTCTGCATGCTGACAGACAAGGCCTTAGGTTAGCTCCGCTGTTGCACAAAGCTATTGATGTTCAGGGACAAGAACCGTGACTACTGTGAGACCACTGTCACTGTGCTACCGGTACTCTAGGTATTGTACATTCTTCGGAGTTGACATAAGGCGTGGGGCAGAGTGCAGAGTGCAGTCTCGAGCTAGGGCCCCCACCGGCCTTCTGCAGGATGTCAACACCGTAGCACGGGGAGAGAACTTCGGGGGACTGGGTCAATGGCACTGCCAGCCAATGACCGCCAGACTCAAGCACTGGCGGGTTGTGTGCCCCCACACGTACTCCAGGGATGTTTACCCACTGTGCTTCACTTGGACCGTCATTGCAATGACGGCAAGAGCGAGGCTGCTGCACAGACCATCATATGCAAGACCCGCTGTGGCTTCGCTAGGCCAGCACCCCCAAGCCAGGGACGTCCGATTGCCTCGTGCCTATCAGGCTCGACGCTTGTCTGTGCCGCCAATTACTTTGCTGTCGAGGATCCCATTTGCAGGAAAGCCTGGCTTTAGCCTCTAACCCAAATTTTCACTGGTGGGGAGGCGTGTCCGCTGCGTGCGTAGACTCTCTGGCCACTTTCCAAAAGCCGGCAGCAGTGCCAGTCGGCATCTCTTCAAGCGTGGCCGTCTTACCACTATAGTTAAGTCTGCTCGGGCGCTCATAGGCTACTCGCCACCCAAACGCTTCTGCTACATGCGCCTCCAAGACAATTTTCTGTGCCCATCCTTATTCTCCTCCCTCGTCTCTTGCCACAACTGTCATGACGCTGGTACCTCTATGTCAGCAATTTCCAATCCATTTGTCTAAATAAAAGAAGAAGAAAAAATCGCATTCACATTCCTGCAGCCGATGCTCCTGGCGTTGCTCACTGATGCACGCGACACTGACGCTTGGTAATGTCGAGCGCTGAGTATGGTGAACGTGGGGGAACTGCTACTCTGCGCGCTGCCTCCGCCTTCCACCCGGTGAGCGACAGCTTCTCAGCTACATCATCTTCTCAAAAGGCCGCTCCAGCTTCAGCCTCCTTCAGTTCACCTGTCGAGTTGCCTAAGCACAGCTCTGACCCCGCTCGTTCCCCCGCAATCACCGCAGAAGTGAATTCTCGCAACGATTCCGGTGTGGCCAACAACCTGGATTTCCCGGAGCCAGAGGACCCAGTTACTAATGACTTGCTGCGAGATGCTGTCTTCCCCGCATGGCAAGACGACTCCGGCGGTGGCTTCATCGAGAGCCCTGAAGAAATGCAGAGAAAAGATCCTCTGGGCACGCAGATATGGAAGCTATATAGCCGAACCAAAACGCGCCTGCCGAATCAGGAGAGGATGGAGAACCTAACGTGGCGGATGATGGCGATGAATTTAAAGCGGAGGGAGCAGATGCAACTGTACGTTTTTCTATGCCATGCCTCGTTTTGACCATTTGACCATCACACTCACCAAGCCTAAGTGCTCAAAAATCGAAAGAGCAGGCGGCCCGACGAACTGCACAGGCCGAGTCGACTTCTGCACCGCCGCTCAGCGGCATCGCCCAGCTCAGACAGTCGATCGACGCTTCATCAGCCGACCAAGCTAGTGATCCCATGAACCTGGACGACTTCATCGTTCATACATCCGTGGCATCCCCCGCCGGCCTGGCTGCCTCTTCCTCGAGCGATCCAGCTTCGTCTGGGCCTTCGAGCCATCCACAACCAATTCCCATCAAGACCAGGCCGAACCCACACCTCCTGAACCCGACGGACGCTTCCCATGCATCAGTACCGGAGATCTCTATTCCACGCAGTCGCAATCATGAGTTCGATTATGTGCAGAGGCGCGTGCGGAAGACAAGCATCGATGAAAGGAGAGGTGTACGTCACTTGCTTCCCAAGCATCGACGAAAATGCTGACTTGCTTCTAGAATCGAAAACGACCAGCAAACTTCTCACCTCAGGTCCCCCCACTCACCGTGCCCACCAATGCTAACGCTCACGACTTGACCAATGGCATGCCAGAATACAGCCTTGACCACTCCCACATGAATGCCTTTAATGTCACCCACACCCTCCACACTCAAATGTCCCTCAACATCGACAACTTTGGGATGAATGATGATCCCATTCTCACCTCTGCCGGTCCCTATCACTCTGGCTTAGCTTTCTCACCCGGAGCTTCCCCAATGGTTACCAATGGACCGTTTTCTTCCCTTTATCCCCAATCTTCTATCCCCTCCTCCCTTAATTCAGGTGACTACTACTCCCCGCCGCATTCGGACTACCCTTCAGCAGTTTCGACACCTCAACCTGGCCATGATCAAGATGGGCAACAATACTATATCGAGCAGAGCGGAGTCGAATTTCGACACCCTCGAACCATCCCCTTCTTTGGCCAGCGCCAGAATCACCTGCTACCTCATGCGTCTCAGTTCTCATATCCTGATCATGGTGAGCATGGCTTCAACGGAATACATGGCGTCGGTTCTTCCCCAAATCTGACCAGAGATATAATACATCACCAGCGTCAGTACCAGCAGCAGCACCAACAGCACCAGCAGCACCAGCAGCATGTTGACCCCTCGCGTGTATTGGTGCCTGCATTTGACAGGCGCTCTCCTGGAGCATCTATGGCTGGAAACGACAGCATGTTCCAATTCGGAGCCGACTCTGATAATGAAGATGATGACGGCAACTTTGGAGAGCACAGCATGCTCATGCAGAATGAATTCGGTGCTGTCGGGGACCCCACCCTGGATCTCAGCTCTGGGCTACAGTGGGACCCTAGCATGGCAGACTATGGCCATTCATCCCGAGCGGGTGTCCAGAAGCAGGTCCGCATTGGAGGCACTGAGATGGTGGAGTCCAGTCATGAATGGAGCCCCGACATACCTTCACGAACTCAAGGGTCCGCATCATCCATCAGCGACATCCGCAACAGAGACGACCCTCGAAAACAGAAGATCCCAAGAACGACATCTACCCCGGCTTTATCCACTTTACAAGATTCAACTACAACCTCACCAGGTGGGTCTGCCTTCAGTAGCAGAGCCCCATCTCGTCCAGGAAGTCCTGGTCCAAAGAACACGGATCAGAATGGCGTACCTACGACGTGCACGAACTGCTTTACACAGACAACACCTCTCTGGCGCCGAAATCCAGAGGGTCAGCCATTGTGCAACGCTTGCGGCTTGTTTTTGAAACTGCATGGCGTCGTCCGACCTCTCTCCTTGAAGACTGATGTGATCAAGAAACGAAACAGAGGCAGCGGCAACAGCTTACCTGTGGGCTCAGCCTCGACCAGATTGTCAAAAAAGTCGTCGCGGAAGAATTCGGCGTTGCAGCAGCCTGGAAGCAGCACGCCAAATTCTGGTCCGAGCGTGGGAGACCATAACTCTGCTTCTCCGCCTTCCATCCAAGGTTCGACGACTTCGGGATCTGCTGTGACGACCCCGGCAAGCTTCACTGGCACGACAGGCAACAAGACCGGCGTAGTGCCTATCGCTGCTGCACCACCAAAACCACCAGTTCAGTCTGCCATAAGCCAGACCCGTGTGGTGCAGGTAACTCCGAAACGACAAAGAAGGCAATCGAGAACTTCAACCAACAACCTGCCATCCTTGTCCAGTAATGCAACTATATTGAAGGAGACCGAGATGATGGATACAACGCCGCGGACAGCGCAGGCTCCCGTCACACGAGCCAAAGCGGCCAGCATGTCTACTACTACCGCACCAATGACAATGGCATCTGTCATGCAGAGTAATGGCATTGCGTCTGGCGCTGCCAGGCCTGGACCTAGCCTTGGTGGAAACAGTCAGGAGTGGGAATGGCTCACAATGAGCTTGTAAGCTCCCGGACCATCACAACTCTTTCCTGATATGCAACACTTGAGTGACGATGCTGGCCATCGTGTCGGCCATAAATGATGGTGGCCTCTACCACGAAGTCTCCGAAACGAAACTTGCCCATATGGACGACCGATACCGCGTTGATGATAGAGACGGTCTTTCTCTTCACTTTCTTATCCCTGAGTCGAAGAAGCATGGAATGAAGATTTTGCCAAGAAACGAACAGTGGTTTGAACTTTGGTTGACTAATCCTTGCCAGGGTCGGGACCACATTGACGGGTTAATGAATGCTCTGATGGAGTGCGCCGCTCTGTGTTTTGCTTTTTGATGTGTGTTCATGATGATATCACCGCGTCTACCTTGGATACCTATTCGATAGGTGTTTGGTAGAAGTGCGCATTGTGCTTTTTGATGCTAGATTTGCGATTCAGATGGCAAGTGGGGATAATAAACGATATGAATCTGAGTGGGCAGGGAGCGTAGTTAGGCTTGGCTACGATGGGATGGTAGTGACTGTGGCGTCAGCTTTGTAACGCCGTTCGCGTACAGTGCACACACTCATCATGGTTCGAAATGCCCACTTTAGATATGGTTGTAGAGTGTTAGGGATTTTCAACATACATCAGGCTTTGACTTTTTTCGAGAACTGTACTGTTTATAATAATATGGTACACTTTCCCGGCTCCAGTTTTCCCCAAGCAATTATTAAACTCGGGTAGGATTATGTTCGGATGATGCCATCAGCACGTGTGTATGTCACAGCCTCGAGAGTGGGGCGAGACGTCCATGCAGGAAAGTTTAAACCGCGGGATCTTATCTAATCAATGCAATTTACCACTCTTCCTCTTGTTTCAACTATGCAACTTGCTCCAATGAAGGTGTTGCGAGTGCCTGCCTACTTCTAGAGAGTGTGAGAATTGCTGTCAGTTATTACTTGAGCGGTTATCCGTCACGTTGGTCTGGATAGGCATCTCTATCCTTACAGAGTTCCACCACCAAGATGTCAGAGCCAGAGACGGCTGGTGCAGTGAGCGAGACTGCCAGGCAATCAATTCCGGTCAGCTAGCATCTCCTCTCGTCAGCCAGCCCTCTGACCCCATCTAGGCACCCCATACTTCTGCACCAGCACCAAGTGCTCACACGGAAACAACAAACAGCACGGATGCAGCCGATACAACCAAGAGCACGGATAGGGAGACAGTAACATCCACTCCAATTCAAGAACTCTACGCTGCAGCCAAATCTCACGGCCACGGCGAGGTTTGGGGTGTCGAGCTCGCCGATCCCGATTCTCACATCCCCTCTCAAATTGTTCTTCAGAAGTACCTCAATGCCAACGACGGTGATATTACCAAAGCCAAGGATCAGTTAATCAAGACTCTCAGCTGGCGCCAAGAGATCAAGCCCCTGGATCTGATTGCAGAGACCTTCTCAAAGGATAAGTTTGGAGGATTGGGCTATGTTACTGTGTACGGTGACAGCAGCCCAACTGCGAAGCCCGAGGACAAGGAGGTGTTTACATGGAATGTGTATGGGATTGTCAAGGATCTTGATCAGACGTTTGGTGATCTTAAAGAGTTTGTTCTTGCCAAATACTCTTCCTGTCTTTTGTTTGTACACTGTGCTGACGGCTTCCAGATTTCTCCGCTGGCGTGTTGCATTAATGGAACTCGGCATCGCCTCCCTCAATCTACCGTCTGCCACCAGTCCGATCACTGAAACTCACGATCCGTACAAGATCTACCAAGTCCACGACTACAAGTCCGTAGCCTTCTTCCGACAATCTTCTCAAGTCAAGTCGGCGTCGACCGAAACGATCAAAGTCTTTGCGCAGAACTACCCTGAACTTCTGAAGGAGAAGTTCTTTGTCAATGTCCCTGCTATCATGGGGTTTATTTATGGGCTGATGAAGTTGTTTGTGGCGCCAAAGACAATCAAAAAGTTCCATCCAATGAGTAATGGCAGTGGCTTGGCCACAGAGTTTGGCGATAGTAAGGTGAAGGGGTTAGGGGAGAAGCTACCAGTGGAGTATGGCGGCAAGGGCGAGGTGTTGGAGAAGCAGGGAAAATCAGTGACGATAAGTTAGTTAATTGGCGCAGAGTTTCGCAAGAGACGCAAGAGACGCAAAGTCGAATACTAATGGCAGGAGAGTACAACGAAGGCACTGGTTGTCGTCTTTTCTCGAGAAGGTAGAAAATAGCACCGGTGTGACTGCTCGAGCATGCATCATTCGTCTAATGCTCCTTGCAAAGCAGGGAATCCTAGCACACCAGAGATGGACCTTATAGTGTGGTAGAGAAAAGTGCTTGTCCGGATTGAGAATCGTTGGCCTGATTGGTTGCTCCTCACCTCTCACATGTTTGCACGCCTCTGATGCCCTATAATGATGTCATTAGCAACTTGTGATTCAACCCCACCAAGAAGCCCATGTCTATGATACTGTCAAATCTGAACGCAACTTCTAACACGACATCAAACCTGCTACAGCCACGCAGACCCTTCGCTTCGGATCTGAGAACAGAAGAAACCTTTATCACCTCCATCCACACGTCACGATCCCCTCAGCCGGCATGTCCGATCTCAAACAACCAGGTAGTTGCAACCCTTCCTGGCTATCCCCTGGCAAGCTTCCTGACGTATCTCTAGGAGACTCCAAGTCCACTGCCGACAAACTCTCTGAGCTCCAACAACCAGGTGATTGTTCCAGTCTTTCTCATTCCTATCCGAGAAAACGACTAACTGGTCCCAAGGAGACTCCAAGTCCACCGCCAAGAAGCTCTCCGACACCGCCGCCTCTGTAGGCCAAAATGTCCAAGAGACCGCCGCTCAGGCCACTCAGAAGGCTGATACAGACAAAGCCGCTGCCAAAACCGAGTCCGTAGCCCAAAACATCGTTGACACTGGGAAGCACTACTCTGACAAAACTGGGATAACTGTAGCAAGCGATAAGACAGCAGTTGCAGGCCAGAATGTGAAGGAGATGCTCGAGTATGAGGCCGAGAAGCTGCACGGGGAAGTCGAGCACGGTGACAAGACAATATTGCAGCAGGCACAGAAGGCTGCTGCCACTGTATTGAGCACAGCCAGCAAGGCAGCTAGTGGTATGTCCGGCCCTTTTAGCTACTTGTTCAGAGACATGATCAGTACTGACCAGAGTTTTACAGACTTGGCCAGTGCGATCTCCGGCTCTGGGCATCCCGAGAAAAAGTAAATACCGCCTCGTCGAAGATGATTCTGTAGAGCCTGCAGCGGAGCACATACCTGTCTTGATTCGGCTTCGGTCCGAATTTCTAGTGTAAAACCAAGTTTGGAGAGCACAGTGTCTCTCCTTGGTCTCGAACTCATGAGTTAAATTCTTGGTGGCGAGTTTTGCTGTATTTACTCGGATGAAAGTAGGCAATCACAATGCCTTTCATTGGTAACAAATGCATGCATCTATGCCATAAATGGGTGATAGCACTTCAAATAGCATGTAAACATCGAATTAGCACTCTTCGGTCGCGCACTCAGTTCCTTCAACATGTTTGTTCTGTTAAATTTTGCTCGGCAGGTATAGAAGTTAGGTAGGGGGGATACAAAGTACAGTACATCGATCCTAGGGGACCTGAGAGGATTGAGCTGTTCGTTCATGCAGCTGCATAACACTTTGCAGCAAAAATCCGCCCCTGTCAAAAGCGTTTCACATCTGCCCACCTCAACGCCTTACGTCTTTACAGGATCGGCCTCCACCATACGTAAATGCAAGTGTCAATACTTGCCACCGCGAGTCAGCCTGTCGTAGAGAAGTTGCTCATGGTATTCCACACTATGGATCACGGGGCAACCTTAGTGGCGGCAGCCTTGAGCAGGACATCAACCACCACCTGCTCTCTGCCCAGCATGGGCATATGGCCAGCGTCAGTCTCGATGACCTCAACATCTGCCCCTTCAGCCTTTGCCTTTTCAATGAGTTTCGACTGTAGCTCAGGCGGGATAATCAGGTCGCTCATGGTATGCAGATAATAGATCTTCACATCTCGCCAGCCCTCGTGTTTCAGGGGGGAATGAAACGAGGCTCGCGAATGAGGCGTCATCTGGTCAAAAGACCTCTTCTGCTCGATCGGGTCCGACAGATCGCTAAAGATGGACGCAGCAAACTCAGGACTGTATTCGAGCTGCATGTACTCATCTTCGCCCGGGAATTCGCCAGCAAGGCCTTTGGTACTGTCCCCCACGGTAGGCAGGAATGCTGCAATATAGACGAGAGCGATGATGCCACCCTTGAGCCCTCTTTTCGCTCGTGCTGCCTTGCTGAGCCCGTATGCGGCCTCGGTGCCAGGCAAACCGCCGTATGAGCTCAATACGAGCACGACATCCTTGCCATCGTCGTCTGCTAGACTGGTGATTTTGGATGCAATGGCTGCAGCGTCGTCGTACATGGTCGCCGGGCCCTCAGCACGGGAACTGTCGGTCGACTGAAGGATCACGTCGTAAAGGTTTTCGGGTGACAGATTATGTAGATTGGATGTCAATAGAGATTGCACCTGTTGATACACCCACGGTCGTGAAAACGAGCCACTAACAAAAACAAAGGCGACATTGTCCTTAGACATATTGTTGACGGTTGCTATCTATGCTGGTGCTTGAGATTGGATGACACTTTCGATGGTGAATGATGAGTAGCGAAGAAAGGAGAAAGATGTGAAGCATTCATTGTATTTTTATAGCCAGCTTCTGATACTTGAGTTTACTGGTCAAGCTAGCACGTGTCGTCTTCCGTAGTGGGATCCTGGTGCAAGCTGAAAAAGCCTCGAGTGCATAAAAGCACAAAGTAGGTTTAGGCTGGGCATAGCTGTGACTGGATTACAAAAAACCTGAATAAGTGTCAAATGCGCGCTCGCTATTGGCTGAGCAGCGCCAAGACGGATAGATGTGACCCACACATTCGTCTCTCATATCGCTCATAGAGAGCCCCTTAATAGACAGACAAAATAAATCAAGGGAGTCAATCAGAGCAGTCTCCATCGACTAGTCGTCATAAGACGACCGTCCGGGGCCAGATACACCCTTGTATCTGACAATAAGGCAGGTGCTGGCTTGGCATGGCGATGTCCCTTCTTGGCAAATGGCGATAGCATTCCAATAAGGATGGCACTGTGTGCACAAGGCCTGCTAACAGGTTTAAAGAGTAGCGTGAATATAGAAGCGGCCATGAACTCCTGCCATAATATGTAATGTATGACCCGAAGGCCTTATCATGACGTCCATCGACTTTCGACCATTTTGCTCCTAGTCATCGGTCTTAGCAGCAGGACTCCTAAAACCAGAGCTGCGACAGTAAGCAACAATTGGATCCGGTTGAAGCCTTTGCCGAGGATATCGAATGCACCACTAGGCGTGATCTGTGTGCTGAAAACATCGTGGCCGAATGCGAAGATTAGACTGGTACTTTCCAGCAGCGAAGGAGCCGCCATGATCTTCTCAATGCCCGTGACTTCTCTGGAATGAGTCAAATACCATCGTGGATCTATATCTAGGACCGGCGAGTATTTCGTGATACCCTCTTCTTGCTCATCACGAGAAGGATCCCTGTCTACAGGTCTTCGAGCATTGAGGATCTCGCGAGGGATGGCAGCAATCGCATCGGACTCGGGCAGTACGGCAAGGAGCTGTCGACTTGTGATGCCTTGGCCTGTTTGAGTAACGGCCAAATGAGATATTGGCTGGGCAACCGAGAATGCTTGCGAAATTATGTATGGTTTGGACCCCGCATCGGGTGAGAAAGACGAATAATTGAGCTTGGAAGAAAGCGGTCCACGATCATTAGAAGCCTCTGATTCGTACATCTCCGAAATAACTAGCTGTGTGGACAGCGTGGATGTTTCGGGGTCCTGGCTAGCGTACGCGAAAGCAAACCAATTCTCTGAGATGACAGCAGGGACTGATGATCCAGCTAGGACGCCGTTGTGAGACGAAGAATGTAGAATAGATCCAGTGACGGCGTCTATGAGGCTGATGGTGATTGTATGCGCCGAGGTCGCCGTGAGAAGCGCCAGGTTTGGGGAGATATGCTTGTATAACACCTCCCGGTTACCCAGTACTATGCCAATCGATGCAACAGGCTCTTCATCTGCCCTTGAGATAGCAGAAGTAAATGCAGCACCAGGTTTGGGCTTTAACGTCCAGGTTCGACGTGGCTCACGCTCGATAGTCCAACCAAAAGCTGATCCTCCCTCACTGATTGTGACAATGACGCTGCCTTCAAGTGCTGCCAAATCACGAGGAATGTGTGGCTTGCCATCGGCATCAATTTGAATGATGGCTTCACGGGGTGTAGCTGGGATGGCGGCTATTCTATGGGTCGGAACACTACCGGGAAGGTGTTCGATGTGCTGCCCATTTGTCACATTCACCACTGCTAAAGAGCCATCGGAGAGGTATGTAGTGGTACGGCCATTGGAAGTGATCAATTGAGTGATCGTGGGCGAACCAGTGACAATATCCGCTAGCGATGTCTGCCACACAATCGCAAGTGTATCTGTGTCGAGAGCAAGCACGTCAAGTCGACTAGTGGAAAGCACAATCAACTTCTGCCCCACAAATCGATTGTGCGTCTGCGGAGCAGACCCGGTCGAGCCAGCTAGGATCAAAGGTATATGCTGGATATATTGAGGCAGAGAAGCCAGGTCGTTCAAGTGACGCGCCCAGCGATGGATGTACGCCGTCGTTGGACTGACTGCCGCTTGAGTCTCCAGTTCGTCCACGAGAGCACTCTGTGGATTTTCGTTAACCCATGACGCCAGTGTGGCATGGCTCAAGACCTCGGGTCGAGACCATTGAAGGTCTCCATTGCGTAGGAGAGAGAAATGGCCATTGATCGAGGTTTCTGCCACTCTGACGGCAAAGCCAGACTTGGTGCTGATGACTTCAGCGGTTGCATGGAGGCCGGGAGCGTTAACAGTAGGGGTCTCCGTGCCTTTGAATGGCCACGTGCCGACGAGAGCATCCGAAGAGGACGCGTAAAGACTGGTCTCTGTGTCTGTAGTTCTCACAAAGAAGACCTCGGAGCCAATATGTTGGGCTGCAAAGGTCGATGCTCCATCCAGAGCTGGAAGTGTGTAGGCTTTGACCAGATTGTGGCTTTTCGGAGTGATGTGAAGAACTTCGGCCCTCTGTCGATCTTTGGATTTGAGATGGATGAGCAAGTGAGCAGGTGTGGCAAAGCCACAAGAGAAGCTCACAGAAGCGCTTTTAGCTTCGTCTCCCTTATCCTCAATCGAAACTGCGGTGACCTTCGAGCCGCCGAGGACGTTGACTTTGATAGTCTTGTACGGCTTCTCAGAAGTCACGATGTACGAGTTAGTCGGGCACGATGCCACAGCCAGGATCTCCGAGTCTATTGCAGGAGTGTGTGAGCCGGTTTCTTTGCCGGTTGTCGGATCAAGCTCGAGGACCTTCGTCTTGCTCCCAGCCAACAGACCATGGGATTTTGCAACGACAAAAACGGCTCGGCGAGAGACTGCCAAGAACACCGATCCAGCGGCTACGCCAGAATCTGCACGCTCCCATATCTTTGCACCGTCGGTTCCTGCCAGTCTTGTGATGGATATGACCCCGTCGCCCGACGCAGAACCAGACAGGAATACAATGTCTTGGATTGCGAAGTCCCCTGTCTTAACCGGCACCGTTCTCAAGCCTAGAACTTTGGACTTTTCGGGCAGCAGGTACTGCCATCTCAGTCTGCCATCCATGGCATCCCAGCTGCTAATGGTACGGCCGAAGCCGCTGATGACCTGACTGTCTCTGTCACCAGCAACGAGGAAAGAATTTGCAGCACTGGCCAGTTCGGTTTCTGTCAGCGCGTGTCTCCACAAGAGACTTCCGTCTTTTGGGTTGATGGCTCCAAGGAAAGCCTTGTCGGACAGGGTGTAGAGAAGCGAGGCATTCGACGAAGACTGCGGCTTGTGGAAGAAAGTGGTGTGTGGTTGCGGGATGCCGAGGAGCGCCTGGTGGGAGTCAAGGTGGAATGCATCGTCGGAGAAAATGGCTTGTGAGAACTGTACAAGGGCGAAAACCGCCCCTAGCACAGCTGCCGCCCTCATCGTCGAGCGTCGACGTGTAGAGAGGGAATGAGGATGAGGGGTAGGAGAGTTTACCAACGGCCCTGGTGATGATCAACAAAAAGTGTCGACGTCCCGTACACGCCAAGACCCTCAGCCTCATTGTTTATTGACTCGTGCATCTTTCCTCCTTCATTCTGGCAGTTTTCATCTCAGACAATCCAATTCATGGAATGGAGAGGACCTTGAATAATCGTATGCAGTAGGATGGCTGTCAATGCCCCGGCTTGCACCTCCACTTCTTCGCCAGGCACGTCGCCACAGCCATCTCCTGCTAAGCCTGCTCACAGAATGTCGCGATCTAGAATCTGCCAAAAACGAGTTGCGATGGCTCACAGAGCATGCCCGGCATCTACAAAGGCTAGATGATCAGAAGCTGTGGCAACACTCGCTGGCCGGATTCATTCAGCGTCGCACCCAAGGAGAACCGCTGCAATACATCATTGGCGACCAGCCGTTCGGAGATCTTGAAATCTTGTGTCAGCGTGAAGTGCTGATTCCACGCCCTGAAACGGAAACGTATTCCCAGAGTATTGCTTTGTTACTGGAGGCACTCGGCAGATCTGGCCACTTCCTGCCCTCGGAGCTGAAGGTCCTGGATCTTTGCTCAGGTACTGGTTGCATCGGTCTCTTGCTTCACTCTCTGCTGAGAAGGCCATTCAACGACACAAACGCGAAGAGGCTTTTGGTGACCGGCATAGACGTTTCCGACGTTGCTTTGAAGCTTGCGTGCCGAAATTTGGAGCACAACATCCGTCTGGGCTTGCTTCATCCTGGAGCTAGACAAGAGATCAATTTCCAGTATGCTGACCTGCTGGGACCTGCCGAGCAACTGCTTCGTGGCCATTCTTTGTCGAAACGCGGCCACTACGACGTGATCATATCCAACCCGCCCTACATTTCACCCACAGACTACGCCGCTGGTGGCCGCGTAACAAGAAGCGTTCGCGACTACGAGCCCCTACTCGCGCTCGTGCCTCCTCACACCGGCGATGATCAAGGGGAAAGAGCGGACATCTTCTATTCGCGAATTTTACAAGTCGGTCGACTAGCCCGTGCCAGATTGATTTGCATGGAAGTCGGTGACGCAGCACAAGCCGCAAGAGTGGTCAGACTGGCGGAGCAATTCAGTACCGATTACGCTGGCAATGTCGAGGCTCAAATTGTAGAGATCTGGTGCGACGATGGCCATGTCAGCGAAGTCGACGTTCCACGCCTGTACCAGCACCATATCCATGGGTACGAGCGCGCGGTAGTCATCTGGAAAGGAGCGTGGGCCCATTGGCGGCGGACTGCCTCAGAAGCACCGGTTTGTTCTTGAAATGTATCTTATTGGGCGTGGTAAAAGATGACCGTTCAGAAAATCACACTTGAGCGTGATGAGGGAAGTTCTCCTGCAGGATCCTACAAGAGACCCGCAACAAATGGTTATTAGTGTCCAAATGCTAACCGGAGATGCAAGTACCTGCATCAATGTACCCATCACAGCGTGGAGATGCTCACGTAACACAATCGGCGGAGGATATATCCAAATAGATCTTGGTTGACTGTGGCATCGACAGGGGTTCCTTACTCCAGAGTCGATCTGTCCTGAAATAAATCAATGCCAACACAAAGTTAGTCCACAGGTTGTTGAGTCACGGCATCGACATTTTGTGCCACTAAGTAGATACTAGGTCTGTAGGGCGGGTACTGTTGATTGCGTGCTACAATCGTCGCTGTGCTGCCCTTGTGTCCGAGATTTCAAGATGTGATACATCCCATGGCTTCCGAGCATGCGCTCGCGACCTCCGATAAGCAACATCGGAGTCCCCATCTCGTGGCCACTCCTCCAATCGGATCCAGCATCTTGTTCACCCACACAACACGCGAACATCCTCGTCAATTTTCATGTTCGCACAACAAGACGTCTGGGGCTGTTTGTAACATGCTTGGACTTTTGTTTTTCAGTGACCCGAAGATCTCAAGTTCCTGTCAGCCGCACAGTGCGCGGGATGCCGGAAAGGCGGATTGATTTTCTCCTAGGCAAAAGCCTCTTAAGCCAAATATGGCCCTCCTTAGTTCTCACCGCCTCTTCTACTTTTTCAGCTTCCAGAAGCGCCTGACCCTGGCGGATTGACGCCACTTCGGTCACCGCAATGCATCTTCTCTGCAGGCACAGCTTTGGGGCGTCGTTGCTGACACGGCCATTTGGGAGCACTAATACACTTTTAGTGTCACCCTCACCGTACCTCAGCCATGGACGACATATACGGCCCTGTCATTGGAACTTGCCTCTGTGAAGGTAAGCCGGAGAACTTGTCAGACTCTGCAGACCATTGTCGGCCTCAAAGATTATATCTGTACTTGTTTGAATTCCCTGTTGCATATTGTCCTGACTCTCTCATCTCCTTGCCTCTTCTCCTTCCGTTAAACTAGCCATCGAGAAAGCCCTATCGCTACTTGGCCGCCTGGGACTGCTACTTCACAACAAAAACATCACGATGAATCATCCTGTCAACCACGGCCGCGGAATCTACGACACCACCGGAGTGAAGAAGCCATTTGGTCCTCTACCACCACCATCCCCGCCTCAGACTCCCAGCCCACAATGAACCTCACATCACCAGCAGCATTTATTGCAAAGAGCTCGACAGCAAAGACGATGTGGTGTGAGACTCCAAGTGCTCGACTCGAATTTTTTTTCCACTGGTGGTCCGTGCAAACTTAGGTTGCCCTAATATCGAGTGTATGTGCTGTTGATTTTCTTTGGCACAAAAATGGTATCCTCACGGATCTCCACGTGCGGTACGGATTTTGGCACGCACACACACATATACACACATACACCACACACACATATCATACTTTCGCCCCAGTCCAATTCGCCGTGTCCGTGCACCACACAGCACCTGATTGGTGGTTTGCAAAAGAAATATCGAGGCTTTTATGTCTCTCCCAAAACGATTGAAAACACAAACATAGCACAAATGCTGCATCGAGCTTGATTCCCAATATGGCATATCTTGCAAGGTGTCAAAACTAAGTTACTGGTCTTTGGACTTTTGGACAGAGGCAGCGCAAGGTGGAAGTCCCTGCCAAACTCAGGTGTAGATACTCGTGCTCGGGCACACAGGATCCATACAAGGAGTCACATGAACTCGATATGCTAAAAGAGGAGGTATAACTGTCTTCAGAGTTCATCATCGGCTTGTCTTGTGGAGAAGGATCTATAGTATAAATACATCTATTTAGCTAGAGTTATATGGTTCTGTTCACACATTGTTGGTCTGGTCAGTCTTTCTCTATCTATTTACAGAGAGCCTTAGTTTCGAGGGCGGTGTGCACGTTACCATTTACCCGCTGCTGATTCTCATGATCTCGTTTTGCAATAGCTTCTCTACGTCGCCTACTCGTTCCTGAATTCCATCTTTTTCTCCCTTCGTAACCTGTCCTAGCACATACGCACTAACATCGTCTCTCTCCCTGCTCATCGGCCGACCAATCCCGACACCGATCCTAATGAATTTGTCCCCTAGTTCTGGCAGGACAGCTGCCCCGCGGAGAGTGCTGAGTACGCTCTTAATGCCGTTGTGGCCGCGTGCAGAGGCCTCAGGACCTCTTCGGACTTTGAGCACCCCTGATGCGGTTTCCAGCTCATCGTGGAGCACGACAAGGCCGGTAATAGCATCAGAGGGAAAGTGCGTGAAGGCTCTCCAAGCTTTGAGGAGACCGATGCCAGACTCGTTCATCATGTTATTCGATTGCCATAACGTGAGTTCGGGGCGCCCAACATCATTGCCCGATGATATGCTGCCACTGTATAGCTTGCTCTTTTGGAAGAACGGGAAGTTCAAGTGCGATGCTAGTAGCTTGTTCAGGATATGTCCAGCAGAGTGTCTTGTCGTGAGATAGGGACCAGGGTTTCCGATGGATGCTACTAGCACACGCACCGGTCTGGTAGGTATCATCGGAGGTACCGAGGAATGAGTTCGCGGGGTGTCCTGCCTTCCCCAGGTAGTGTAAGTGGCCGGGTCAGAATGCGTCGGCGTCACATGTGTCAATCGAGGCTCTTGGAGGGCACTGAAGGCGAGCCCATGACCATCTTGGGAGCGCTGTAGGCGATGGCGACGACGTCTTGGGTTGGTCTCGTCAGGAAGGTGGCCGGCGTCAGGCCCGTGTTGTCTTCTCTCTTCTGCGAATCCTTCCAGGACTAATTCAGATGGTGATTGAGACTCTACATCCGCTCGCGGGCTCGATTGCGGAGGTTGCACTCGGCGTCGCTGCTTTGCTGAGTGAAGGTTAGTCATTGATCTGATTGCGGGGAGAAGATTGCTCGTCGATGAGGACTCACAATGAGGCAAGGTCAAGTGCTTTTCAACACGGACCGACGAATCTCTTTGTCTGGGCTTTGTGAGAAATGAGTCGAAAAGCGGCGAAGGTTGCAGCCACACGGTTTGGAAATCACTCACCGCACTAGCCGTTTCTGGTAAGACAAGTCCAAGCTAAGAAGTGGTCTCTAGTATTTTAGTATGAGTGAGTTGATGTCTGGCGTTGATACAGTTCGACGCTGCTGCTGAGACTTACCATGTGTTAATCAAGGATATGACGATGTCATGCCTCGAATCATCCGTCATATCCCCGACTCGTTACTTGAGGCCCCTGCAGTTCCCAGTCATCATCACCCAGCCGGTAGAGCTTGTCTAGAGCATCGGTTGTCGAGCTAGTTTTAGCCGGGTTCCTGACGGAAGCAGTAGCACTGTGGGAGCCGGAGGCAGGAGCACTGATGTCCACAAAACCCGTCTTCAGGTCGCGGCTAGGTATTGCAGAGGAGCCGCCTTCTTCGAAGATGGTGTCCTCATCTGTGCTAGTCGACTTCTGTTTCGACATGGGCTTGTGCCAAGATAAGTCCAGCTTCTGCTTGCCACTGTCACTCTTGGATGTGGCCGCGCCCTCTTGCCTCAGATTCTTGGCGCTCAAATCACCTAGACTGTGGCCGTGGAGTTCTTGCATATGGCCACGCTCCGATCTATCACTCGATGTTCCAAAGAACGACTTTAGCTTGAATGCTCGCTTGATCAGGGCCCAGGTATAAGGCATATTGGCGACTATCATCGCAGTGGATGCCTCACGACAGTACCAGAAGACCCACTCCGACGAGTAGGGTTTCGTGAAGCTGGCATGCTTACTCAGGACAGCACAAATGATGGTAAAGAATCCGAGGGCGAAGGGAAAGACGAGTAGCAGCTTTCTCTTGAATTCCAGCTTGGCCCTGATGAACAAAGGCAGTGTGATGGACATGATGAGGATATCGCTGGTAACGTTGAAGACGAGATTAGTGATAAGATGATGGAGTGCGGTGGTACACTGTGGATTATCAGAAGGAGTAGCCCAGTAGTCATGAAACGGCTGGCACCAGACTGCAAAGTACAGAATGATCATAACAATATATGTGATGGCGACATATGCGGTCACTGCTTTGACTGCATATGCTTGTGTCAGGTTTTGGGTCAGGCGCCAGTACAGAAAGAGGAGGCATGCTTTGGTTCCCCACTGGATGGCACACATGCACTGTTCCACAAGAAGAACTGTCTTTGAGCCCCATGTTCGCTTCTTGATCTCTTTTGGTGTGAGCTCGACAGGATGCTCAGGGTCGATAAGGTTGGTAGACACAGTGAGGTCGATGTTCAGGAATATGATGAGAATGATATAGAGACACTAAGACAATGGTGAGTGGCTAGCTTGTGCCTCGGAGTGCAGCAGAACTGTACAGTCAGAAAGAGCATTCTGCTTGTTGTCAGCAACATCACTTGCCTCACTGGCAACAGTAGGGACTCACAGGCCATCCTCAATCTGCAGTTGTTTCACCGACTTGAAGTGCCAAATTCGAGCGATGCTATGGTCAGTCAGTGAGCGTCACTTCCAGGGCCCTTGCGACAGCTCGCTTCATACAATCGCCCGATAACTATGCACACTACGACCGAGAGCCATATGTACGATTCGACTTTGAAATTCGTCATTGTGCAACGGACATGGGGTGCTGCGGGTGTCGCAGCCCGGGATGACGTCTCTGTGATAGAACGCCGTCCTCAAGGTACAGGCTTCTTTTGGCGCTTTTCAATCAGACTGGGAGTAGAGATAAGCCGTAGATTTTTCCATCGCGTAACTCATGGTAGGCGAGTGCAGAGGCGTAAAATAAGTAACACAAGAGTAATAGCACACAATGTATCTCTACAGGAACTGCATTTCTTCGGACAAATGCGACGCTGGCTGGGCAGGCATCCACACTCACAGGCTGACGCTGCATTCGAGGGTCACAATAATGATAGTGAGAGTTATCGGCCGCTAGCCAAAATCATACTACTATCATTAGTCAACATAAATGTAATTAGTCATCTGTCCTGTGGTCTTCTATCGAGTACCTGCACGGTATTACTCGAGAACGAAAACCCAGTTACCCTATACTGTTTGATCATAGATCGTGAGCGAAGGCCGTTTTGCAGTACTTAACCTGAGCTTCACCTGAGCCCTGGGCGAGCACAAGGAGTCAAATCTGGCCCCCATGGTCGCCTAAACCTCCCAGCTATGCACCACTCTCCCACTTGGCATATTCCTGTTGTTACCTCTCAGCGCTGCAAAACGCCGAGCGGAGACTTCCATGGCATGTGCTCATTCTACTTTTTGTGTTTAGGAATTTGGAGTTCCATTTGCCCCCACAGCATAATATCGTCTTCAGTCTCGCTGGTTGTGAAGAGTCTAATGGATTACATACGCCAAAAGAACATCACTATCAGAGTGCCCTCCCTTCGAGGAGGAGGGGTTAAACTTCTGGTGGAAAAATCGTGATGCAAATGTCTCAAACCGGGGATTTTCTGTTTCGGTGCTCAGAGCTGTCTACGAAAAGCTTACTACCGGCCGGTAGTTAAAATTGTTGCTTGGCACTACATTTACCCGCCAAGCAGTGCCTCCACTGTTTACAAAGTCTAATTTATCTGAGACAATTTTTGAGATACAAAAACAAGAAAATACACAGCTCAGTAAATGAACCCAACATGATTTGCCTACTGCTAGCTGTTGAGCTATGGGTCCTGGTGTCAAGGCATATATACAGTGAAAATTGGCAACGAAAAATATAAACAAAAATTAAAATGACTTATATTTCAGGTTCAGAGCGGGAAAGATCATACAGCATCTTGCTTTATCTAATGTGCTCAACACTAATAAGGCCACAGAATCCCTTGATAAAGGATGTGAAGACAAAGCTGTCGCAAAGTAGACATTACAGTGAACCCACTTTAACTGCTACTTACGTGGTGGTCGTTACACCTAATGTGTCATGTAGCAGTAGACACAGGTATGATGGAAAAGTATGTCTCCCACTTCTGTAGTATGTGGGTATCATTTTTGCCCCATTGCCCTTCAATTAGTCAGAATGCCGCTGTCCCTGGTATGATCTTGATGCTTTCTGCGCAGCATACAAACAGACCAATTCCTCTCCCCATATGCATAGTTCTGTGAGTGTGTTTGTCTAAAATTACCCCATCCAACCCCTGTACCTCATACCTTTGTCTTTGCTTGCATCTTCCTCATAGCTTCCCTGTGCGCTTCCTGCATATCTGGTCGCCTGCTCAATTGATCTATGGCAAATTGTTGTTGCTGCTGAGCCTTCCTCTGTTGCTCTTCCACGGCTTTCTTGTTCTCTTTGTCAAGTAGCATCTGCGCTCGTCTGGTATCAACCTGTTGCAGAGGCATACCACCCACGACCACATCTTGCTGTTGAGAAATACGCCATTCGGCCAGAAGACCCTGTCTACGTCCAGCGTCTCCACCCATACTCTGCTGTTGTGGTTGCCGAGAATCGTACGAGGCAAGGCGCGTCTCGGAGCGTAGGGCTGCAGGCATGTAACCCATCATGCCATATGGGCCCCCGGACAGTCGTTTCTGATCATTTAGATTTGTCGATGAATATGATCGAGTCACTGTTTGTCTTCCATGAGACGTTCCAGGTATCCTTCCACCTGCAATGCCGTAGCTAGCCAAAGAGGATGAGCTCGGTACGCGGTTGAGATTTCCAGCAGAGCTCTGCCGGAAAAGCCGAGACGCTGGAGGGAACCTGGCGGGAACACCCTCTACAATAGGTGGAGTTGCAAAGTTCTGCCTTGAAGTAGTATTAGGTGGTATCCACTTAGGCTTGGATGGAGCAGCTCGGTTTGATGACACCGTGGTCGCATGGTTGGAGGCATTGATCGCATCTAACACAGCCTCACGCTGTGCTACAATCTGTGATGAAGTTGTTGGTGAGAGAACTCCATCAGCTACAGCCTCTTCGGTTTCCTGTTTTCCAGATGGTGACACTTCAGTCTGCTTGGCGTTGATAATGACAGCGCCATCAGCCGTGGTTGAGGTAACCAGAGGTGACAGTGAGTCTGGTTTTGCTGGTGAAAGCTGGTCGACAGTTAGCTTTGATGGTGTTGTCGATAAAGTGGGTGAAGGCAGTCCAAGTTGTGTGGGAGGTTCGGCGTCGATGGCTTTGATAGTCTCTGGCTCATCGAAAACGGGTGCATCAGCGGTAGCAATGTGCTTTGCCCACTCATTCGTTCGGTAAGATGTCACCACATTAGACACCCGGCTGGGTACATGGTTCAGTGCATCCGGGGTCAAGGCATCGGTTGATGATGTTTTGGTAGTCAAATTAAGAGACTGTGAGAGAGCATCGGAGTGTTGCCGAGGTCTTCCTTCGGATGAGAGCTTAGGCTCTTGACTGGGTTCTCTCTCGTCGTTGGGTGATGGTAATGGCACTTGTGGAGCCTTCCGGGGCACACGGGTCAGTTCTTCTGGATCATCAATATCATCTAGGCCGGCCAAAAGGGGAGGTGGTGAGGGCGAGACTTGGCGTACGCCAGCTGAGATGCCTCCTGAATTCTGCCTTTGACTCTTCAGATCTTCGACAGAAGCCACAGGGGTGACAACGATCTGGGGAGCTTCTGAGCCAACCCTTTCAGGTATCGCCGGGTTGGGTTCAAGAGCAGTGTCCTCGTCCTCGTCAAGAGTGGCAACAATAGAGGAAGGCCGACTGTGGATGGATGTTGGCCTCACAAGAGTCTCTTGAGACTCAGATGTCACGCCGAGTCGTGATGAAAGAGAAAGCATTGACTGAATTGACAGACGTTTAGATGCTCGCTCGGTTTCTTCGATTGCGCTTCGGTATTCTGTTCTTTTTGATGATAGCGCATCAGGCTTTCCACCGTCGCGACCTGCAGGGGGTTGGAACGGATGTGGGATAATCTCTGGACTTTTCTTGGCGTCCTGGAGACTGTCGGACGAGGAACATTTCTCCGAGGGACCCTGAGGTGGAATGGGTGAATAAACGGATTTCGAGGTTTCTTCGTGGCCGTCTTCTTGCTCTTCAGGGATTACATCTTCAGCCACACTACTGAGGCGCTTAGCCTTGGAGCTATAAGCCGAGAGTCGTTTAGCGGCTACAGGTGTCATCTCGACGCTCTCAGACGGGATTGAGTTAGATGAAATGGGGGTCTCTGAAGAGGAGAGATGGGCATAACCTTTCTCCGAATGAGTGTCGGTCCATAGGACGGTGTTCCGCTTAGCCTGCGGATTGTCACCATATTGACGCTCCCAAACGGCCCTGTCTTTGTCGTTATGTCTCTCGATATGGCGGCCAAGAGCTTGTTCCACAGCCTCTTTGCGCTTTTGATCTTCCATTTTGGCCTCTTCTCGTTTGTGCTGTTTATCGCGCACGATCTTCCATAATCTGATCTGTGACATGACTCCAATGATAGTACCCAATAAAATGACAATCGATTCAACTCTGGTACCGCGAGTGATTGGATATGTTGATGTACCAAGCGGGAAGATGTTATCATTTAGGCCCCAGGTGAATACCCAAAATTCCTTTAGCCCAGCTCTTGAAAAACAGTCAATGCCAAGTACGATTGCAGTTAATCCGCTAAAAGCGGTAGAGGCGATCAGACCGTATACTCGAGTATAGTGGCTAAAGGAAAGCGACCAGAAGACGGCACAAAAGCCGCCTACGAAGATTCCCTTTCCAGTCGGATTGGTGATCAGGCCACCGGATGTCAAGGTAAGAAGCCACATGCTGAGGCAAAATCCTCCCAGAAGACAGCCAAGACCCTCTGTGACCTCCTTAAAGATTAGAGCGCCAGCACCGAAGATCAGCCCGGTCATGACTATTCCAACAAGGTAGCCGCCCTGAACTGCGTCACTAATAGGAGGGCTCATAACGTAGATAATGAGAACGGTGACTGAAAGGCTGGCTAGATAAGCTGCAGACAGAAATGTGTGGACCCATTGGTTTTTGACGCCTATCAGGGCATATGTGACGCCTGTGAGGATCAAAACGATGCCTCCTATTCCGAGCGCAGGAGTGATACGGGGTTTAAGCGGCAACGAATTTGCTTGATTGTGAGAGGTTGTGGCAGTGGCACTTGCAGCGCTGGTAGCGGAGGAGCTCAAAGGAAGAGGGGAAGACGATGATGTGGGGTAGGTTGGAGTCGCTGAGCTAGATGGTATGCGAGAGCTGGCTGTGGTGACGGTGTGCTGGGTCGCAGATTCAGACGTTGACACGGTACTGGCCGAGGCGGACACATCGGTGCTTGTTGGTCGCGTGCTTGCAGAAGTCGGGGTGCTTCCATCCGTTGATATTAAGGTAGGCTGGTTGTTACTTGTGGTATCCTCCCGTCGCCATATGTCTCGCGTGTATGAGCTTGGAAGGACGCTTAGGATGAGAAACGCGATCCATGGAAAACAGATGACCGTGTTGAACCTCATGTCTGGAGACTAAGCAAGAGCTGGTAGCGCAACGAAGTATCACGGGTCGAGCTGGATATGAGCGACCATTGCCAGTCACGTTGGCGGCGGTCAAGCAGGAGCAAGTGTTGATGTGATGCGCCAGCAATTGGGTCCAGAGAGCGGTGTGAAAGGATGTGCGGGGAGGGGAGAATTCAAAGGGTCAGGGTTAAGACGTCAAGCGAACGATTCCCTGCTAGGAAAGGCAGGGGGAAATAAGCACTGGTCGGAGGACATCCAATATGATGGCTCCGCCTTAAACCTACCTTTCGAGCAGAAAGCACTCCAAGTGGCTGCGAAATAGGAAAACGTCCGCTTAATACCCCAGATGATCCATAACGCTTGTCCCGCAAAACACGATGTGAGCCACAAGATACTAACATCGGAAATTTGGCTACTAGCAGCCGGTATTGGATCGATACGAGCAAGACACGTTGCGGGATTCCTGTGGGACATTAGTGGCACTTCCAGCCGGCCACAGGGTCGACGAGAAGGTCCCAAGTAGCGAAGGTGTGGTGATAATGAAACAGCTCGACGGCCATCCAGTCCATGACCTGGCTATGGGAGGTCAAGAAACTGGCCAGCGGAGTTGCAGGAATAAGGTTGAGTTGGTGGAAGTTGTGTCAGTGTCATTGGCCACGGGAAGTTCCGCCATGGCCGAATTTCCCGATGTTGAAATTGCACGCAAGGTACGCTTAGCCTTATTTGATCAGATTCGTTGTGCCTGGAACATTTTTGTAGCCAAAAGCGGCAAGAATTTACTTCAGCCACTCGGTTCAAGACAAACTTGCTCGGATCTGACTGAATTTGATTGTCCCCTTTTTTAAAGAAGGCTGGGTCGGTGTTACGACAGGAGGACCAGCATAGTATGGCCAACCTATGATAGGCAAAGGTCGAGCCGACTGTACCGGTACTATGGTACTCTGTGTGGCCAACGTGCTAACGGCCAACTTTTTGATTGAATAATATAGGTAGGTGCAACTACCTGCAATCCAGGCTAGAGTGCGAGCTACTGTAGTGGACACTAGAGGCAACGGTAAATTGCTGAGTTCTGCCGACACGAAGATTGAAGCTCTCGGGAATCGTATCTCATAGTTGGAGCAGCACCATGGGCAAAAGCCTTGACCGAGGGCGCGAACGGTTCTCAACTTAATTAGTAAGAATGCCAGGCAAGGGTGTGTTGTTCGGTGGCTGAAGGCATAGTGCCTCAAAAGCCTGATGATCCATGAGCATACAATTTCGATGTTGGGTCGGTTGTGGCAGAGTTCAGTTTGCGGGGCCATCCACGTGATGGAGTGAGTGACCTACCCACAGCTTCAGAGCCTGATGGGTGTCAATCTGAACTCTGAACCAACAGCGTCATTGGCGTGGTGTTGTTGCCTCATCTCATCCTTGTGCAATCGCTTGTCTGCAGCCGCATCTCCGACTGTCCCTTCCCATTCGCTCTTGCCCTCTTCGTCTAGGACGTGCCGCCGCTGTCCATGTCGGCCAAAATCGCCAAGACTCTTGCCCGGCAACAAGAGAGGTGAGCCTGTGGCTGCCTCCCCCACCTCTTCTCTCATTGCTCTGTCTAATGTATCGTTCTGTCTTGCAGGATAGCAGAAGGCGACTACTATGAAGCGCACCAACAGCTCCGCGTGGTTGCAACTCGGTACCTGAAAGCGTCGGACTACGCCTCAGCAGCTCGTGTGTTGGGGGATGGCGCCCTTCTCCTACTTAAGGCCAACCAGTCAGGCTCAGGTTCCGACCTGGCACTAATGCTCCTGCACGATGTCTACAATGGCAAAGACTCGCCTTTCCAAGAGTGCACCGAGGAAAACAAGCAAGGGCTACTGAATGTGCTAGAGGCGTTCCCTTCCGACGAGCCGAACCGAAAGCGTTTCATCAACGACATGATTTCGTGGTCGTCGAGCGGCAAAAATGCCGAAAAGTTCCCGTACGGTGACCCGGATTTGCATCATGCGGCCGGCTCTCTGTATGCGGCCTCGGGCGACGCCTACGACGCGGAGCGGCACCTCCTCCTGGGTACATCGGCCTCGGCCCTGTTGCTGGCGTCTCTGCACTACAACTGGTACACGCGGGACTCCCCGCACACGGCGGCGTTGTACGCATCGCGGAGCATATTGCCGTATTTAACGCTGGGCAATCTCGGAGCGGCGACCAGAGCGCTGGCACAGTTCACATCGATGCTGACGACGTCGAACCCAACACTATTGACGCAGTCGATCGATAGTTCGAAATCGTCACTGCGGATATTCCCGTCTCTGCCGCTGTTGAACTTTCTCTCGCTCCTCGTGCTGGCAAGTGCGAAGGGCGACAGGTCGCTCTTCACGCAGCTGGGCAAACACTACTCCAACCATCTGAAAGAAGTCAATGATTTGTGGGCTGAGGCGCTGGCCAACATTGGCGAAGTGTGGTTTGGCATTAGGATACCCAAGCAGGGCGGAGGTAATCCGCTGTTTGACATGATGAGCAATATGATGTTTGGAGGTGGGGGGAGAGGCGGCGGCAGTGGTACAGGCAGTGGGACGGGCAGCACACCCCGCACCGGTACACCGAAACCGAAAATAGAGCCAAAGCCGCCGGTAGCCATGGATCTGGATTGATCGAGATGCTCATGGTGGACGATTATTAGAGTCACACACACTCACACATGCACTCCCCCCTAGAGATGAAAAACGAGACAAAAAAGAGCAATTATTCTTATACTCCATTTTACTGGTCCCCACCTTCCTAGGCGCCTTGCTTGTCAAAAAGCAGTCAAGAGCAAGAAAAGAAGGGCGGATGAAGATGGATTTCATTCATAAGCAGTGTTGACGACAGCGCTTCCACCCATGACCGTTCCGCTAGCGTCTTGGTCGAGTCCTCCGCTGCGGACCAAGCTTCTCTCTACCTCACCAAACATCCAGGCATCCTCCTCAGCTCTACACACCTCCCTCCTCAAGGCAGATTTCAGGTGATTCATCAGCTCTTCCTCCTCTAGCTCTTCGTCTCCAGCGTGTCGGCTTTGGGCTCTCTGGTGTCGCCCAGAGCCGGCGACCTTGCCATGTGCGGTACGCTTGGGGTATTGGCGAGAGCGGTAGCGAGCCATCATGCCGTAGATATGAGCGTCGTGGCGCTGGGATTCGAGGCCTTCCTCGTCGCGGTCAGGTGGGGCTGCGGTGGTCGGATATGCCAGGGTTCCCGGCGACGATGAGGATGCTACTGCTACTGCAGCAGCAGGAGGGTGGCTTGAAGACGGAGCTGCAGCGAACGGATCGTGGCCCGCTTGACTGTAGAGTTGTGCACTGCCCGACGCCACATGGGTCTGGCTTTGGGCAGAATTAGAGTCAGCTTTTCCGTGCCCTGGATGTTGGTCCCGGTCATCAAGATCATCCGCGTCTTCTATTTCATTATCATCATCGTCGTCCTCTTCGTCCTCGTCGTCACCATCATCATCATCGTCTAGTCTCAGACGCCTAGGCAGAGTTGGGAGCTGAGGGAGCAATGGCTTGCCGGTGGTAGGGTCTCTGGCAATGATTGAGGTCGGAAGCGGAAAGAGGGCTGCCGATGTCTTGGGACTAGTTTGACGGTTCGGACTGATTGTTGGGTCATATCTGGAGGGGAATGAAGGGTGAAGCTGCGGTGGGCGTGAGGTAGAGGGCGATGTATGTAAGATCCTTGGCTGTGGCGGGGCAAACAAAGGCAGAGCTTGATTTTGGGGATTTGAGGCAGAATGAGATGCAGACAACTCCGAGGTTTGGGTGGGGGCAGGGCGGCGAGAGAGATGGGCCGAGAACAGATTGCGGCGTACGGGCACACGAGGAGGGGAGGGTTCAAGGTCGAAGGTTGGCGAGACACTGGGACGCGTTGGGTCGGGACGAGAGGTCGAGGACGCGTGAGGGGGCATGGCGGAGGCGGCAACGATGACAGCAGCAGCAGCGGACTGAACGACAGAAAAATACAGCGATGTCATTGTTGACAGGTTCGCCCGCGTATGCACTGTCGATCCCCAGACCCCGGTGCAGACAGGCCTTAACTTACTAAGCGAAGGCCCATGGAGCCCCAATGTGTCTTGGCGGATTCCAGTGTTACGGTAATTACTGTGAAAAGTTTCTGTACCGCTCCTTTTTACACCCAAACCAGTACGTTTCCAGACCACACAACAATATTTAGGATTCCAATATTATGTTCAAAAGCTACAGAAAGTCTTTTGGATCCCCAGCCCAGCATTTCCCGCCACGGTGCTCTGGCATGGAGTCCGAGGTGCTCTATCGCTGTCAAGTGCCATAGCCTCAAGCACCATCAGGGGTATCATCAAATCCATCAACCAACCCATCGATAATCCTGTAGCCAGCCGGCCAGGAGTCTACTCCTTGTCGAGATCTTGGCCTTCAAAGGCCGGTAATCTCGCGTGCACATCCGTCCATGTCTCTTCTCCCTCAACCAAAGCCTTGATGGCGGTAACTATCTCGTCTTCAGTCGCTCGCACTTGCTTGGTTGAGTCGCGGTCTCGGAGCGTGATTGAGTTGTCTTTGACTGTTTGGAAGTCGATGGTGATGCCAAGAGGAGTTCCAAGCTCGTCGTTTCGCGCATATCGCTTGCCAATGGAGGCAGAGGAGTCATCGGTTTTGTTAGCAATGCCAAGGCGGCGGAGTTTGGCGGTCAGCCTGGAAATAAAAGGTTTGAAGTCGGCATGATTGGAGAGGGGCACAATCAAGACTTTGGTTGGAGCGACAGGGGGAGGGAATGAAAGAACCTGAGTGGGTTAGCAAGGCAGGGCCACGTGAACTGGGTATGTGTATGGGTATGGCTTACTCCTCTGGCGTCATCTCCTTCGCGTGTCCAGAAGACATGCTCCATCAAACTGTACAAGATTCGGCCAATTCCAAATGATGGTTCGATGACATTGGGCGTGTACTCACGAATGTGGTCAGTACGTTTCCGCTTCTCGATCTGGATGAGATCCTTGTCGAGTTCGGTCTTGCCAGAGCCAATTCCAGGACTATCAATAGTGATTTTGCCAGTCTTTTGTAGGTCAATCGCCAGCTTCTCACGTACTTGTTGAGTAAGGGCCTCAACAGCAGACTCAATGGCTTTGGCATCTTTGCGGAACTTGGGCCCAAGCTTCTTCTTGTCAAGGTCAACCTGGAATTCTTCCACAACTAGTGGCTGAGCGCGTGTCTCGCGTACAAGGAGCGGAGCACCGGTCTTGTTCTTGTGCACAGTTAGATCATACGCACTCCGGTCGGCACAGCCAACGCACTCGATCCAGCCATAGGAGGTGAGGAGCTCGGCATCCCAGCAGTCAGCAGCATAGTGAGCCATCTCGTTGGCCATATGCTGTCGGAAGCGCAGCTTGGATTTATCAACACCAAGCTTTAGGAGGAAGTCCTGAATGCGGACAAGGAAATAGCCAAGGGTCTGATTGTCAACAAGCTTGGTAGCAACAGCATGACCAACAGTAACTTGCTCAACATTAGTATGGCCAGATAGCTGGGTGTGGCGGTTGAGCAGAGCTAGCTTGACATCCTTGACCTCGGGGAATCTGGGGTGGGTCTTGCCTCCCTCGGGGTCAACAAAGTGCTCAATTTCAGCCATTAGGAACTCGCGCACCCGCAGCAGGCCAGAGCGAGGCGAGATCTCGTTTCGAAAGGACTTGCCGATGGAAGCGGACGCGAAAGGCATGGCTTGCTGGTTGAACTCGAGCAGTTTCTGGAAGTTGACGAACTGGCCCTGAGCGGTTTCAGGTCGGAGGTATCCATTGGGCTGGTCAGCCGAAGGACCAATCTGGGTGCGGAACATGAGGTTGAAGGCCCTGGGTGGGTCGAGTTCGACGCCGGTAGTTGGGCCCTTGATATCGAACTTCTTGATGAGCTGTGCCAGCTCGTCACCGCCATAGTTGTCGATCTTGGCGAGGGTCTCTTCGTACTCGAGCACGACGGCGTCGTCCAGCTTCTCGATCTTGGCCTCCTTGACCTTCTTCTTCTTGGCATCCTTGGCCTCGTCGACTTGCGCACTCTGACCGCGGGCTTCCTTGTCTGCCTTCAGGCGGGCTTCGAGGACCTGCTCGACGAGGTGGTCTGCTCGGAAGATTTCGCCGCTTTTGGGATCCTTGCACATCCAGTCCGCGAACTTGTCCACGTGGCCAGATGTCTTGAGAACAACCTCAGGGGTGAGCATGGTGCAGTCCAGCTCGAGCATGTCCTCCTCGAGAACGAAGTGTTTCCTCCACAAGTCGACCACATTGGCTTGGAGGGCACAGCCTGGTGGGCCGTAGTCGTACAGGCCACGCTCTCCGCCATAGATGTCGAAGGACGGCGTGTAAAACAGGCGGCGTCGGAGGAGAGAGTCGAGGGACGCCCGGTCAAGAGGCTGACCGGTCTTGGTTGTGGTTGTGGCCATTCTGTCAGACGACGTCACTTGGCGGGCTCTGTACAGTGCAGGGCAGGTAGAGAAAGACTCGATCAGTTTAGTAGCGGCTGCAGGCACAGTGAAGGGGCTCCTTCGCGAGAGGAAACACAACGCTTGCATGCAAACAATCACCAATCACCAATCACTGGCTACTGATCACTGCAGCAAGTGCAAGAACAGAATGTGAGTGTGGTTGTTCCTAAAGTCAGAATAATTTCAGACAGGGGATTTGCTCAAGTCACAGCCTTGTGCAGCCTTGCACAGCCTTGCGTAGCCTTGCGTAGCCTTGCACGGCCGCTGATCTTCGCCAGACAAGGCTGTTAATGTCGAGAATTTTTGTGGCAGACTGAGTTGCCAGAGAGCAGACGGCTTGTCGACAAACAACAGTCTCACAATGCCCTCAAAACGCCTCAAGGTCTTCGACAAGGCGCATCTCCCCTTCAAGACTGCCAACAAACAGCGCCGCCAAGAGCTCCACATTAAGCAGAAGCAGGCACGAGATGCGAGAAAGCGGGCGGAGCGCTTCGCTCGAAAGAAGGAAGAAGCCAAAGACCCGCGGCTCCGCGAGCAGAGACTGGCCAAGAATGTGCCCCACACCATAGATAGCAAACGAAGGTGGGATGAAGTCGACGATGAGCCCGCGGATGGCGGCCTGGGCAAGGCATACAATGTTGAGGCAGTAAAGAGGCGGAAACTGGCAGAGGAGCAGGCGCTGGACGAAGGGCTGACAGATGCTAATGACGACGAGAGCGGCGATGGTAACGACGGCGGCGACGACGGCGACGACGACGACGACAACAACAACAACAACAACAACAACAACAACGACGACGACGACGACGACGACAACAACAACAACAACAACAACAACAACAACAACAACGACGACGACGACGACGACGACGACGACGACGACGATGTGGACAGCATGCTCGACGATTCTGACTCGAATTCCGACTCGTCCCCGCCAGAAGCAATGCAATCCAACGCCAATCCTCTTCCCTCCACCGCACAACTGGCCTCTGCCAAACGAAAAGCCCGGGCCTCATCTCCGCCCAAATCGACAACCTCGACCACGGTCTCCCTTGCGCCGGCGGCGCTGGCCGCCAAGTTCCCGACCCTGTTTCCGTCTGCAGAATCGTCAGAGCCTGGGCCGATTCCCAAGATCCTGATCACGACGTCGATCAACTCGACGCTCCACGAGCAAGCGCGCACACTGACCACACTCTTCCCCAACAGCAAATATATCCGACGGTCGTCACACCGGTACGGGTATAAGTTCTCGGTGCGGGAAATCTCGTCGTACGCCAGCAAGGCTGGGTACACGACAGTGATGGTGCTGGAGGAGACGATGAAGAAGCCGTGTGGGCTGACGATCGTACACCTACCGACAGGCCCGACGTTCCACTTCAGCGTGACCAACTGGTATGAGGCTCGGTCGATACCGGGCCACGGGCGGCCGACGCCGCACGCGCCAGAGCTGGTGCTCAACAACTTCAGCACGCCGCTGGGCGTGCTGACTGCTCATCTGTTCCGCTCACTCTTCCCTGCCACGCCCGACCTGGAGGGCCGACAGGTGGTGACGTTCCACAACCAACGCGACTTCATCTTCCTGCGCCGCTTCCGCTACGTTATCCGCGACAAGCGCCCGAGCGAGAAGGCCGTCGTGGACGCCGATGGGCGCGTCATGGCGGGGGGGGAGGATGTGAGGGCCGGACTGCAGGAACTGGGGCCGCGCTTGACCTTGAAGCTGCGACGCGTCGACAAGGGCATCCAGCGCGCATCCGGCCAGGACTGGGAGTGGAAAGGTAAGACAGACCGACTACGAACTAAGTTCCAGCTGTGAGCCTGATCTTTCTTTTCTCTTCTGTAATTAATCTCTCAATCTCTCAATCTCTCAATCTCTCAATCTCTCAATCTCTCAATCTCTCAATTTCTCAATCTCTCAATTTCTCAATTTCTCAATCCCTCAATCCCTCAATCCCTCAATCAATCAATCAATCAATCAATCAATCAATCAATCAATGAATCAATGCAATCCAGTCCAGCAACTCAGTGGACTACCCGGGGTATCATGCAGTCTGTGCAGTGTTCATGTATTCATACAGTATCGTAACGCATCCCTTTCCTCGACTCAACCGGCCTCGCCACCACCTGCACTTTTGTCTCCTTTATCTCGCTGCTGGCCTTCCCTCCTGGCCCGGGCGCCCTGCTTCAGATTCTCCCACTTTTCTCGGTACCGCAGCAGCGTGTCCCTGAGTTTGGCGTTCTCTTCGTCTTTCTTACGTGTCTTGGCGTCGTTCTTGCGCAACAGCTCCTCTAGTTCGGTGATGCGCTGTGCCAGCGCATCGTTGGCAAATTGCTTGCCCGCATTTCCAGTATCATCGGTGGCCGCGGCCTGCTTGGATGTAGTCTGGTGGCTGTGAGCGTGATGGGTACGGCTGGAGGCCGGAGATGCCAGCGGAGACTTGGGCATGAGGCGGATCGACTGTGCCAGTGCGGCCGTGGAACTCTGGCTCGACATTTCGAACGCGTGCAGCCGGCGCGTGACAAGGTCCAGCTGCTGCTGCAAGGTCTGGTTCCGCAGTGCCAGCTCTTCCATCGTCCGTCCATCCACCGTTGGCTCAGCCTTGGCCGCTGCATGCTTGGCGCCCGCAGAGGACAGGCCGGTTCGGGCATCGATGAAGTCGTCTTCGCTGATGTTGGTTAGCGATGACGGGATTCGCGTGTGTGTGTGGTCGCGACGGCCCAAGCTCTCGGCATAGCTCATGGTGCCGCCGGATGTGGGGACGAAAAAGAAGGACTCGTTGATCTTGTGTGCACGGGGGCCATTGACCGCGCGCAGGGCCGCACGCGAGATCAGTTGAGAGTAGTCAGCTTCTGGCGGCCTTGGAGATTTAGCGCGAGACTGTGGATGAGATTGACCGCTCTCCTGCTCCGGCAGTTTCGATGCGCTGGCCAGGTTGAGGCCGGCGAAGGCAAGGGGAGCACCAAGCTTCGAGATGATGGATTCCACTTGCTTGTAGAAGACTTGAAAGCGCGCATTGATGTCTTCTGGGTCGGCCTCAGGTGGTGACGAGGCCAGAGGAGGAGGAGGAGCCCAGGAGGGGGTTTTGGCCGTAGAAGTGCTGTGGGCCGACGACCACGGCTGGCGGCCGTCTTCTTGTGAGATGTGGCCGTCTGCATGCTGGTTGGACACCAGGGCCGATATGGGTGTGGGCCGCTTGTGTCGATGGGTGGGGATACCTCTGGCTGAGGCGAGGTTACTGGCAATCGACGACGAGAGCTCGCGTGTGGCCAACGGCGCGGCCGCGCGTGGCAGGCGGGGCGGTTGTCGTGCTTCGGAGACAGACACACTCTTCTTGGTCTCGTGTCTGATGAGAGTTGAGGCCACAGAGGCCGGCTTCTCGTCCCCGTCGACCGTGTTTGGCTTCTCATGTCTCGGCCTGATGATCTCGCCCAGCTTCTGATGGTGGTGTTCCAGCAGGCGGAGGATGCGCACGGCCTCCTCGTCGCACGAGCCACTGGCTGCCGCCGCGAACTCGGAGGCCGCCAGCTCGTGTTCTTCGCTCGCAGCGAGCGGGTTATTCTGCTTGGTCTCGTGCGCGGCGTTGCGGGCATGGTTGTGCGCCTATTGGGTCAGAGCCCTTCGGATTGGCCGAGGCCAAGGCTGACTTACGAGAGTGAGCGGCGCCGTTTCCATAGTGGTGGTTGTGCGCACGGCCGTCAGTGCGGTGGTTCAGTGCTGTCGTCGGTGTGGCTGTCGATGCCGTCGGTGTGGCTGTCGGTGCTGTCGGTGTGGCTGTCGGTGCCGTCGGTGTGGCTGTCGGTGCTATCGGTGTGGCTGTCGGTGCCGTCGTTGGTGCCGTCGTCAGTACGCCGCCGGCATCGTCGGGGCCAGTCACTTGCGGCTCTGTTGAAAGGACAGGCCAGGACCGTACCAGAAGCCCGGCCTATGAAGAGTCGACAGATCGAACAGGTAAAACGGGCACTAATTAGTTAATAATAGTCAAGGGGGGGGCTAGGCGCCTTGGCGGCGATCAGGGGGCCCACTGGTGAGCCCGGCGAGTGCCTCATTGGGGGCCTCTTGAGAAGACTGATGCCCCCGAGCCCCCTGTTCCCAGGGGGTGTGTGTGGGCGTTGCGTGTGTCAGTGCGAATGGGTTCGTGGGATGCGACGGCTGGTGGCCTCGGCCGTAGGTTGCAGGGCCCCCTCGCTCTCAGCGTAATACTGTAATTAGCATACACACTCTTCTGTCCCCCTTAGCCTAGGGTAGTAGCTACAAGTTGTATGTCGAGTACCGGTATGGTGTCTGTAAGATAGCTGTATCTGCACAGTGCTATTAGCACTGTGTCACAATGGCCTCTTGATCCTTTCTTTTCTCGCCCGCTGCCCACCACGGCCACCCCACTTTGGCTGTGGTTTGCCCCCCCCGAGTGGCTCGGAGTAAGCTGACATCACCCCCAAACGTTATTATAATTCGTTGCCCGGAAGAGACGACTGGTGTGTCAACACGCACAAGACCACCTCACCCTCGCCGAGCCCTCCGACCTGTCACCTTCCATTCCCCTTTCTTTCAGGCTCCCCCCAGAGTATGCCTAGTCTATGGCGGCGTCGGCCTCATCTGCTCCCGCTGGCTATGGTTCGCCGACAACAACATTCTCGGCCTCGGTGACGGGTCTCGCCGACGGCGGATTAAATCGAGGCCGCTCCGAGGACAACGACGGCGACCAGGCCTCCGCTCCAGCGCTCCGCTCACAGTCGATCGACTCATTGAGCCTCAACCGGCAGCCAACCAGCCAAAGTGCACAATCAGTGTCCAGCCGCGATGGAAGCACCAAATCGGGCCGCAGCGGGGTCAAAAAGCTGTTGCCTAGCGGCAGCAAGCGAAAGCAGCGCAAGATACGTGAGGAAGAGCTGAAGCTGGCCGCAGAGGAGCGGACCAGAGGCCGTCCGCTGGCCGCGAGCCAGAAGGCCGGCAGCGTGGACGGCAACAGCATCTTGACGGACGAGTCCGACAACATCAACTCGGGTCCGCCGGTGCTGTCGCGCCTTCCCTTGACCTCGACTCCGCCGGAACCGGATTGCCGGTGGCAGGACGACAGGCAGCCTCTCGCTCGGCTCAACACTGTGGCCGCTGTTGTCGAGCCGGCGCAGTCAGACCACTCACCGTCGCCTAAGAGTCCTGCTCTGGCCCGTCCGGCCTCTACTCTGTCTCTGGGCGCGCTGGAGAAGATAGAAACATTGACGCCGGATTTGGGCTCGGCTAATGGTAGTAGCAAGCTACGGAGCCGGTCTCCAGGGCGAAAGTTGCGCGACGTCTTCTCCAAAGGCAAAAGTGCTAAGGCCAGCCCAGAGAGAAATTCAGGGCCGACTTTCACCAGTCCACTCAGCAAAAGCGTCCTTCTCTTGACCGACGAACCCAGTCAAGTGCAGGATCAAGTGCAGGATCCTGTGCCGCCCATCCCCCCAGCCGTCGAGCTCCCCAGGGCGGCGGCGAAATCGATGCCAACACTCGACACCAGGCCATTGACGCCTCCTACTGCCACCATTCCCACCCCTGTGACCACTGTGACCCCTCCTACGCCCACTGATTCCCGCTTGGACGCACCCGGCCCGCCGACACGGACTGAGACTGACTCGTCCAACATGACGGTCAAAGGTGACAATATTATTGTCAGTCCATCCGGAAATATGATTTCGCATCGAAGAATTCGATCTACTTCCTCAATTGTTCACCAGCCTAGTAAGCTGTCCAATTCAATCACCGCTTCTTCCACCGCAACGATTCAGGAGACAAGGACGCCGTCTGCCAATTCGACGGCAGCTGCAACCAATCGCAGCATAAGCAGCAGTTTCTTCTCCTCGTGGATGTCAGCAGCCCAGACTGCCGCATCCACATTGACCAGTCTGACGGGCCAGAATCGCTCGAGAGCTACAACAAGTGCGTCTGACCCTGTCCATAACCTGGTCGAGCCCATCCAAGAGGAGGCTGTGGCCGCCGAGCCCGAAATCCGACGTAGACAGCTCGCAGTCGAAACGATGGGATCCGGCGATCTCAATTTTGAGCACCTTGGCCTTGACCCAGGCTCCACAAACTCTTTAACGAGACCCAGCTTCGCAGACCTCAGGCACGAGTCTGTCATTGCACGTGATGTCGCTGCCGCAAAGGCCGAGGACGCCTTGGCTCAAAAAGCTGTGTCTGCTGCCTATGAACGCACGGATGATGCTACGCCTGTGGCTGAGATCACCGACCCCCTGGCCAGCCTGCCCCATCCAACTGCTTTTACCGGTCTCCCTCGCCAAAATACGCCGCCCAATGGGACAATCATTGACGCTGACGCCACCTCGGTCAAGCGCACCACCAGCGTCCGGAGCAAGCTTGCCACTCGAAGTTCCAGAGGCTCCTCTGCTGCAGGACAATCGGCCATAGGAGTCTTGATAAGTGGGAGCACGGCCACCTTGGCCAATCCTGCTTCCGGCCCACGTCTGTCCGGCTTCACTATGGCACCAAAGCCGCGAAACAAGTCCTTCCATCAACAGTTCCGGAGTGTCCCGGATGACGACTACTTGATAGACGACTATTCCTGTGCTCTGCAGAGAGACATTCTCCTCGCTGGTCGCCTCTACATCTCCGAGGGTCATATCTGCTTCTCCAGCAACATCTTGGGATGGGTCACCACCTTGATTATATCTTTCGACGAGGTCGTCAACATCGAACGAGAGAACACGGCCTTGGTTATTCCAAATGCGATCGCCATACAAACTCTCCATGCCCGTCACACCTTCCGCTCGCTTCTCAGCAGAGAATCCACCTACGACCTCTTGATCGGCATATGGAGAGTCAGCCACCCTGCTAGTTTCCAGAAAAGCATGGCCGGCAGAAGTCTGGTTGCCCGCGACGCGCTCCAAGATGCCACTGGAACTGCGGCAAGCGACAAGGCCAGCGAAAGAGTCAGCGACGGCTCATCTGACAACGATTCTGATGATGACGATGACGACGACGCCCATAGTGCCCCTAGCACCGTCGAATCTGCCCTAAGCGTCGGACCCAGTGAGATGCAAGACCCCAAGACCACGGTTAGAATGCCCTCTGGAACCAACGGCCATAGCCATCCCTCTCCTCCAGCAACCGCTGCGTCTGCTGATGCCCCATCTGCCCTTGGCCTCTATCAGGCCAACGGCGATCTCCCCCAAGACTTCCCTGGGCCTGCAACACACCCACCTTCCGAATGCACCGATGTCTCAACCCACTACGAGATCATCATCAAAGACGAGGTCCTCCCTGCACCTCTCGGCAAGATCTACTCCCTCCTCTATGGTCCCCAGTCTGGCTCTTTTGTCCGAAAATTCCTCGTGGACGAGTCCAAGTCACTGGATCTGCAACTAGAAGACGACAAAACAGGCTTGTCTAACGACAAGAAAACAAGGCAGTATACCTACATCAAGCCATTGAATGGTAGCATTGGTCCCAAGCAGACCAAATGTATCACTACTGAAGAACTTGACTTCTTTGACCTCGACAAGGCTGTTACCGTCACTTGCTCCACACAGACCCCCGATGTACCCAGCGGCGCCTCCTTCGTCACCAAGACCCGATACTGCCTCACCTGGGCCCCCGGCAATTCCACTCGATTGCAAATGAATTGCACCATTGAATGGTCAGCCAAGTCTTGGCTCAAAGTCGCGATTGAGAAGGGTGCCAAGGATGGTCAACAGCAGTATGGCGACAATCTTGTTAAGACCCTGAAAGCCCACCTCGGTAGGGCCAGGGGAATGACGGCCAACAGTAAGCTAAGTAAGAACAAGAAAAAGACCAAGAAACCTAAGCGGGAGAAGAGCGACGCCGACAAGACCGCCACCAGGATGACGCAGGAGAACTGGGACCTTCTCGAACCCTTGAGACCCTATCTAGGCCCTGTTGTCAACGTTGTCAAACCTGCTGTCAAGATCGAGTACGTTGTAGCTATCCTGTTCATCATGGTATTGATGCTTTGGTTCAGCAAACCCAGACCTGGTCGTGGTTTAGGCCCCTACGCTGGTCTCGACTCTGCCCAAAAGCTGGCTGTGTACGACGAGATGTGGCGCAAGCAAGAGACTGAGCTCTGGGACTGGCTTGAACAGAGGGCTGGCGTTAATACCGCCTTGCTGCAAAAGTGGTCTCCTTCGCAGGGAGATAAGGCTGAGGCCGATGCTGCCAGAAAACAAAAAGCCAAACAGATCCAGAGACAGAAGGTCTTGAAGGGAAAGGATATGGAAGCCCGTCTCAGGGAGGAGAAGATGACTCAACGTGAGATGGATGAAGCCTTGAGAGTAACTAGGCAGCGCTTGGACATCCTAGAACAGGCCATCAGAAGAAGGAAGCAAACTTAAAGGTCCGAAAATGGAGATCAACCGCCCATACCTGGTACGGGTAATAAATAACACCCGTATGAGAAATCTTCGTGACCCTATCTATGTATTCATGTATTTGGCGCATTCATTGAACCTAGATCATTCCACCTTGTATGTATGAAACCAATGCAAGAGAGCCAGCAGGACGACTATCATCTGCAATTCAAGGTGATGCTAGTTAGTGTTACCATCACATCCCGCACTTTCCTAGCTTCTCTCTCCATCTTCCGCAAAAGAGCGGAAAGGAGGCAAGACAAAAAAGCAAAAATTATGGTCGCAGGTAGTTGCGTCGATCGGGAATCGAACCCGAACCTATTGCTTGGAAGGCAACAATCCTAACCATTAGACCATCGACGCTATGGCAGAATTTCCAGCACTTTTGCCCCTCAAATAATATTTAACCATGTGCTATTGCAGTACCCGGACCTAGAGCGATTTCGGACCTATTGCCCGGGTTAGGCGCAAAACATTAAGGGGTTTTTTTCGGCTTCAACCTCAAAACCCTACCTGTACCACCTTCCTCCTTTTGATGTACAACATCAGGCCTGTGTGCTCAAATGTAAGGCAACCATTTCAAGCGCCTGACTAGCTCATTAAATGAGTTCGCTCTACGATACACATGCATCATAGATGTTGTACGAGGTTCGAAGATTTGTAGAATGCAATTATGAACAGTGAGCTTCCTCAGGGGCTTAATTACAGTACGGTAATGCAGCAACCATCGGAACTCTTGGTTGCCTTCACTGTAAAAACACGCCAGAGTTGCTGTGCACCACAATGCCTATGGTATTATTGCCCTTGAGGCAATACAGATAAGCCTCGGCCAAATCCTCCGGCTGGCCAACTTTGCCAGTTGGAATGGTAGCTTCATGCTGCTTGAAGAACTGCCTCTTCCCTTCGTTACCCATCCTTTGCTATAGATCCGTCTTGATAACACCAGGGCCAACTACCTTCACTCTGATAGGCGCCAGGTCAAAGGCCAGCTGCCGACCACCCTCCAGCAATCGGCCTCTCCGAGATCGACCCTGTGGTGAATGTGATGGACGAATCTCGCGACTTGTCCCATGTACTTGATGCCGATCTTGAAAACCAGGGTGCTGGCAATCGTGCGCACCTGATTGCACTTCTGCTACTTCTTCAGCGTCACCTCTTCCAGTGGAATCGTCGGCAGCCAGTAGCCCGCCAGGAACATAATGTGGTTGACTTTGCCCACCTGCAAGAATAGTGCCATGATGTTGTCTTCGACGTGGCCGGATGCCAAATCGCACGTGTAGCCCTCATTGCAAGCTCGGCTCGCCAATCACCTGTTTGACTTTGGCTTCGCGAGAAGACGAGAGTATAATGTCGGCGCCATGCTCGACAAGGGCTTGTGCTACTCCCACACCAACACCCCCTGTGTCGCCAATCAGTAGCACTCGCTGGCGTTCAGCTTTTGTGTGAAGCACGGGGCAGTCATGGATTGAAGAGTCAGTTTGTCTTGTGTAACTCGGATGCTGTGCTGTGACTGCATGTATGACTGGGTTGTATTTTGGAACTCTATCGTGTTGTGGAAGGAAGCAGCGATGGGGTGGTCGAGGGCCGTCTGAAGACTCCAGCTTTCAATGCACTTCGCGCCACCCTATCTCTTGCGCTTTGATGAAGATCTCGATGGGACGTCGACAAATTATCTCCACCAGTATCCTCTATGCCACCCTCTCGGATACTAGCAACATCCAATCGCGACCAATTTGCAGTTGAGTGGCACATGATGGACCCCATTGTCAGGTATGTCGCTCCGTGCAATCTCACGGAGTTGAATGGAGCTGAAACAACGAGACTGGAGGAACGGAACCTGCCTTGTGCTCTCCAATCCCTGTTGGCCGGGCTGGCCCTGATTTCCCAAACAGGAAAATGCGTTTCTTGAGCTGTGATATATAATTACTGTACCATACTAGTTAGTTACACATTACCATTTGCTAGCTTTCTAGTCGGCTAACATCACTACTACTACTACTACTACTACTACTACTACTACTACTACTACTACTACTACTACTACTACTACTACTACTACTACACCGGGGCAATCAAAATACACTGTTCTTGTTAGCGATTAAAGCACCCAGGTTTTCTTGAATAACTGATGGTAATTTTGTCGCCGTGTGAACTGCTCTGCTCTAGAATAGGTTGTGTTTCGCCAAAACTAGAGAGCACTAGGGCCAGATCTGTAATAGATGTCTAGATTGGTCCATTAAGAAAAGCTTTGTTGCACATGACTTTGCGAGGTAAAAGTCCTTCGGTAAAAATCTTGCACAGACGATTGATTCTATTCGACGAATTGCTTAGACCAGGGATGGGAAGGTTGTCTTCAGGTGTAAAATTGGCCTTAAGACCGACGCGCGATGCAAATCTTATTCGACACATCCAAATGCTATTCTATTGCGCACCCTTTGTTTGCATGCAAAATCTTTGACACATTCGTCATGCATTGTTCGAAATATCACATCATCATCTGAAGCAAAGAGTTCTGCGCGTAGGCCTGGACAATATTAGCACTGACCAAGCGGCATCGTTTCACAACCTACCATCGGCTTGATATCAGGGTGCGGCACTGCATCGAATTGGTGGTATTCAAGCTTCAGGTCCGGGCCGATGTTGATGTATGCACCTTTGTTCTCTGTGGCGTCGCAATATTTCGGTGCAGAGAAAACTGCCTTGGTCAGCTTCCAGGCCGTGCCTCGTTCCATCGCACTTACCCGTTATGCATTTGCCATCGTGCTCCACCTCGTAACCATCCATTCTGACCTCATGCGATCGGATGACGGCTTCCAAGCCATTGTTCTCGCAGAACTTCTTTGTAACGTCCGGACCAAATTGGAGGCCGACTCCCCGCTTGCTTGGCCCTCTTCCAGGTTGCGGCTGAGGATCTGTCCATAACATTTCCATCATTAGACCTGACTGTCCAGGCTGACGTTGGCCATGTCTGTTCAGTTTTCTAATGTCATCGAGAGAGACCTTGTCGTCCGAGAATAGACCCCCATGCAATACCAGATACTTCTCACCAATCAACGTGGCTAGTGGCAAGGCAGAGAATGATTCTGAGAACAGCTTGAAAACTTTCTCATTGTACTTGGCCTTGCATTCGCCCTCGAAGCCGTACACTCTATTCATGTCGTCTGTCTCGTGGTTGCCTCGATTCAGGAAGAAGAGCTTTGGCCTGAGCCACTTATAGGCATAGAGCAGTAGGGCGATTTCCGTGGACCACGACCCTCTGTCCACAAAGTCACCGTTGAAAAGGTAGACATGTTTGTCGCTGGGGTATCCATTCAGTCTAAAGATTTCCAGAAGGTCGAAATACTGTCCGTGCGTATCTCCGCACACGGTTAATCTCGTTCCAGATGGAACATTCACTTCAGGCATTGTCGGCTCGGCGTGGACGATGTCCCTGACGTTCTTTATTATTTGGTAGACATATTTTCTGTGTATCGTCTTGCCGTCCTTAAAGCGTGTGATCATGTCATCAATGAAGGCTTGGGTCATCTCGCCATTCAACCGCACTCCATCGTAGCTTTGTTCGACTTGGATAGCGTCAATGTCCAGACCCTTAAAGGCGGACGGGGGATCGTTGACTTCGATAGCCTTCAAAAAGTTCATCTTCTTGATCAGCTTCTCGCAGTCGGCCAGTTTCAATTTGGCATCCTTGTTGTTGGGCTCTTTCTTGACGACGGTCTTAAAGTCTCGCAGGGCATCTTGAGAATTGAGAATGGCAGTATTGGCGATGGCACGTCTCCAGTATGCCTGGTTTCTGTTAGCTCCTGTCCTGCTTCTCACAAGTGGCTATCAGACCTTGGTGTAGTTTTTGTCGAGCTCGATCGCCTGGGTCGCGTCCGCAATGGCGTAGCCATATGCTTCAAGCTTGATCTGTGCCTGCGCTCGGTTGCAATAGAACGAAGGCTCTCTGTCATTCTTCTCGATCGCCTGAGTGTAGAAGCCAATAGCTTTAGGCCAGTCATGCTCAGTGAATGCCTTGTTTCCTTGGACTTTCAAGGCTGTTGCCACTTCCTTATCGTCAGCGGTAACCATTGTGACTCAACGATGGACGTGAAATCGGAAGAAAACCAGGTGGACAGAGATGAAAATATTCGTGCTATTGTACTATCATATTTGACAGACGAAAAAGTATGTATGAGACGTCAAATGCTGTGCGCGTGCCCAGCCGTTTCTCGTCGAATGTTCTCGGTCAGAATTCGATTCTTTAGAAGCCCGATCACCGTTAGTGGTCGATCTCCCGTGCTACTTTTACAGTACCCGGCGAAAGTGTTCGGCACTTAGCATATTTTGGATACCCCACCATTTTGCCCTATTGCAATAAAATTGCAATTACTCAACCAAATTAGGTGCAATTATTACAAAATTAATATCAAACTGTAGCTATTAAATCTCTCTATCCAACAAGCCCAATTTTGACCCTAATTAGCTATTAATTAATAGCGAGTTTGCCAGCCTTTTGCCTCCAGGACGTAATTTACCCGAGTATCCATACTGATAATTAGATTATCGATTATCTCTTGGTTAATTGTATGCTAGCAGTAATTGACACATTCCGCAAAGTAATCAAGGTCTGCTTGCGTTTTGCCTATATTAAGCAGCTCTGGATATTCCGTCTAGAGGTGTTCTTTGAGAATATGCCAGAGGTTTTCGATTAGATTTAGATCTGGCAAGAATGCTGGCCAATTAAGTAGAATAATTGCATGGTCTTTGAACCAATTGGCTACTTTGGCTGCTGTATGAATACGAGCATTGTCTTGTATAAATACTATACCTGGCTTGTATATCCGGGGGATTACTTCGTCAAGAACTTGGATATAAGAGTTGGCAGAGTATCCATTCCGAGCAGACTCTTCATCTCGTTGCATTATAACCAAATCTGAATGTCCACCATACCAAATTGCACCCTAAATCATAATAGAAATATCCTTTCTAAGCTTCCTGGTATCAATCATCTTATGATTCTATTTTTGAGCTGGTGTACGCCAAACCTAGGTACAGGATCCACTAGCTGCTCGTTCCACAGAACATTCATCACTAAAAATAATTGGTTTCCACTCTGAAAGCGTCTAATCTTTACGCTTCTCGCACCAGATCAAGCGAGCAGCAGTATGTTCCGATGTCAGGAAGGGTCGTTTAGTTGCAATCTATTTCCTAATATAGAATTTATTAAGGATGCGAGTAATAGTTCTTGCTGAAACAGTGAGCTGCAAATCTTGCTTTATATCTCGATATTTTGCAGCTGGATTGCTACGCACAAAACGCAGAATTCGACGTTTATCTCGGATATCGAGTTTCTTGGGTCGTCCAGAGCGAGGGAGGCTTTTGCCGTCTTCACGATTAGTGTCAAGTTGAACAGTGGATTGAGCAGTGGATCGCGGGATATTGTACTTCGTTTTGATATCGTTCCAAGAGGCGCCAAAACTGCGCGCAGCAGTAATAAGACCACGTTTATAGGGAGTTAATTCCCTACGCTTTTGGCTATTACCATCGATTTCGCCTAAGGGGCGACGCGGAATAGGCATTAAAGAGCGAAAGGGGTGGGAATAGAACGCGTTGTGCAATTTACGCGTAAAAAACGCGCTAAGTGCCGAACACTTTCGCCGGGTACTGTAATTTTAAAAATTAGGGTTTTGGCACACCATGTTACGGGGGATACCATTGATCGAAGCATAGAACATATGCTTATTCCTGCTTCCAGTTTCCAAGACCCTTCAGGATGCAAGCCTCGCCTTCTCGACCAATCAGCCGCCCGATCCTGAACACTTTCTCACCCTGCTCCTCGAGCAATTTTTTGACATCATCTGATACCACATCAGACACAGCCAGCACCATGCCAATGCCGTTGTTAAATGTTCGACTCATCTCTTCATTGCTGATTGATCCAGCTGCTTGAAGCCACTCGAACACCTTCGGCCGTTTCCAGCTCGAAGCATCAATCTCCGCTGCCAAGTGATCTGGAAGCATTCGTGGCACATTCTCAATCAGACCACCACCAGTGATGTGTGCCATTCCCTTGACGAGATCTTTCCTTACCACCCGGAGAACCGGGACCACGTATATCCTTGTCGGCTCTAGCAGAGAGTTTCCCACTCTCTGATTACGATCCCATGGTGCAGTCTCTGACAGAGAGACGTTGTTTACCTCAAGTATCCTTCGCACGAGAGAAAATCCGTTGGAATGGATTCCGCTTGAAGCAAGACCCAACAGGATGTCACCCTTGACCATGCTCTCCTTGTCCGGAAGTAGTCGTGTTGTGGACCGATCGATCGCTCCAATTGCGGTTCCAGTAATATCGTATTCCGTACCGTTCAGCAGCCCTGGCATCTCGGCAGTTTCACCACCTACCAAAGCACAGTTCGAGATCTTGCAACCTCTGGCGACCCCAGATACGACCGAGCTGGCTATTTGAACGTTCAATGAACTGCAGGTGAAGCAGTCCACGAACACCAGTGGCTCCGCGCCCTGCACCACCAGGTCGTTGACGTTCATAGCCACCAGATCAATTCCAACAGTATTGTGCTTGTCCATTTTGTGGGCTATCTTCAGCTTCGTGCCAACTCCGTCGGTGGCTACAACGATGTGCGGTGACTTCTCGTGATACCCAGCTGCGGCCAGATCAAGAAGGCCTCCAAAACCACCAATCTCAGAATCAGCTCCCGGTCGTCTCGTTGATCTGACATCATTTTTGATGTTTTGCACCAATTCATTGCCAGAGTCGATAGAGACACCAGCAGAAGCATAGGTAAGTGGCGTTTGGGTCTCTTCTTTGACTTTTGGAGAGAAAGCCCTATGAGCGATGTCTTTCCTGAAGTGCATCCCCTCGAACTTAATCTTGCTCATCCCTTCGTAGGCTCTCTTGACCGCTTCTTCAAGCGTGCCTGCCGTTGCAGTAGAAGCGATGACGCGGCCACCAGTTGATAGGAGTTTCCCTTCAACCAAAGACGTTCCCGCATGGAAAATCATGGTGTCGGGACCAGTCTTGTGTAACTGTATTGGACGGTTCTTGGCATAATTTGCAGGATATCCTTCTGCGCTTGCTACCACTGTAGCTGCGAATTTGGACTCAATTTTCAGCTTAACTCCGTCAAGCCAGCCTTCTGCACATGCCACCATGACTTTTGCTAGATCCGTGTCGTTGCTAAGTAACGGTAGTAGAGTCTGAGTTTCTGGGTCGCCCCCTCTCACATTATATTCTAGCACTTTCGGTCCGCTTTTCGTTATCATCAGTCCCGTGAAAAGCATACCCTTGAAAGGTATGCCATCTCGCCTCATTGAGTCGATTGTCAGTTGTACAATCTCACGATCGATCTGTGCCATAAGCGCTTTCGAAGCAATTCTGGTTGGTGCATACGCCCCCATACCGCCTGTGTTCGGACCCTGGTCGCCATCAAGGGCTCTCTTATGGTCTTGTGCCGGTGGTAATGACCGTATTGAGTAGCCGTCGCTGAAAGTCAAAACACTCAGTTCTTCACCTTCCAGGAATTCCTCGATGACGACCTGGGACCCGGCAGAGCCGAACTCTCTAGCAACCATGATCTTCTTCAACGCATCTTGTGCTTCTTCTTTCGTAGTCGGTATGATGACACCTTTGCCCGCAGCCAACCCGTCTGCCTTGATGACGGTTTTAAAGTCAACAGAATCAAGATATTGCCTCGCTGGCTCATACTCATGGAACGTCTTGAAAGCCGCCGTGGGGATGCCATGTTTCTGCATAAACTCCTTGCTGAATGCCTTGCTGCCCTCCATCTGAGCAGAGGCTTTGCTTGGGCCGAAGCACCTGATACCCGCTGCTCTGAAGAAGCTTTCAATACCAGCGACGAGGGGTGCTTCAGGGCCAATCACGGCTAAGTTGAGTCCGTGCTTCCGAGCATGAGACACGAGCTCGGTGAAGTTGTCAGACGCAATCTTGACATTGACAATCTTGTCGCCAGTGGTGCCACCATTGCCAGGTGCAACGTGAACGATATCTACTGAGGGTGACTGGGCGAGTTTCCAGGAAAGAGCATGCTCGCGGCCGCCCGAGCCCACAACCAGTACTCGCAGCCGCTCGCGATTTTCAGCCATACTGGGGCTAACTCTTTTTCTGGAGGAATGTATTTAGAGTGGTGTAAGCAACCTTGGAACCAAATCGAACAGAGCTTTGAAGTGAGTGATTGGCTTCCACACACATCATATCCTCGCAGCGAGTGACGCAGCCGTTGCAGGGTCAGTAAAAGCTGCAAAACCTCTACGCCAGAAAGATTTCCCCAAAGGTTTGGAGGGAGAAGCTTTCGCGGAGAAATTTTCATCAGCGCCAAGAGCGATGAACCCATTCCACTGTACCAAATTTGAAAATAACAACGGTGTGGAAACACTTAAAAGGCACAGCGTAGGTGTTTTTAAGATAACAGGCACAACCGAGCAGCAGATTGTTGCAACCACTCGAGTGCTCTGGGGAAGTTGGGAAGGACAAGATTAAGCTAGAGTGAGAAAAGGAGCTACATGTCTAGTATGCATATCATCAGTCAGTCAAGAACCAAACAGCAGCACTGAAGATATTCTGACTGCAACAGAGGTTCCTTGTTCTTCAGCCAACCTTGGTAAGTGATCATTACATGTTTGGTAACATTTCCAACCAAAACAACGTCTGTTTACGACTCGAGCGCTTTTCCGTCTTTGATTTAATATACCTTTTGTTATTCGAAAGACTAAAGCATACACCCAACCTCACAAATCTCGAAATAAGAGCAGCAAGGATGACGAACCTTGTTTGGCATTCGGACATCCCAAGCTGACTTCCGCCGGTCCAGGCCCTGGCTTCGACGTGATCGGTCTTGCTCTCTCCCTATACCTCAAGGTCCATGTCACCATTACCCCTAATACTCCTTCCCCCCATCCTTTGAATTGCAAAGTTACCTACTCCGGCGTGGGTGCCGACTCTATCGACCTTGATGCGCGTAACAACCTCATCACGCGCACAGCTCTGTACCTGCTGAAATGTCATGATATATCCGCCTTCCCAGCCTCAACACATGTGTACATTGACAACCCCATTCCCCTGGGCCGCGGACTTGGTTCATCAGGTGCTGCCGTCGTTGCGGGTGTATTGCTGGGTAACCTCTTCCTCCCTCACCCGTATGAGAAAGCGCGCCTGCTCGACTATTGCCTTATGGTTGAGCGGCATCCCGACAACGTGGCGGCCGCTCTGTACGGTGGTTTTGTAGGTACCTACCTGAACGAGCTCGATCCAAAAGATATGGTGCGTATAGAAGTGCCGCTGAGTGAAACCCTCGGTGGTCCTGCTGGAAGCATTGACACTGGGCTCAAACCACCAATCCCCCCGGAGAATATTGGCCACTTTCATCGTTTTAGATGGAACCCGGAGATCAAAGCGGTTGCAATTATCCCAGACTTCGAAGTCTCCACTGCAAAAGCGAGGGAAGTTCTTCCCAAGTCATACAGTCGCAGCGACATGGTAGTGTTTCCCTCCCCGAAAACTGTTATGTTCAAAAGATATCTGACGGATTACCTAAAGATATTCAATCTACAACGCCTGGCTCTTCTCACCACTGTCCTCGGCGATTCTCCCCCGGACCCTTCTCTGATCTACTCTGCAATGCAAGACAAGATCCACCAGCCATATCGAAAAGATCTCATCCCCGGCCTCACTACTATCCTCAGAAGTATCACGCCCACAACACACAAAGGTCTATTGGGCATATGTCTGTCCGGGGCAGGACCAACCATATTAGCGTTGGCTACAGAGAATTTTGGGGCGATCGCGAGAGCTGTATGTCAAGTCATCGCTTGGTGATGGATTTCCTTCCTACTGACCGGCATTCGCAGGCGATAACTCAATTTGCTGCTCACGACATTGCGTGCGAGTGGCGGGTGCTGACCCCTGCTGAAGACGGCGCGACGGTCACAGAAGTTGCAGACGAATACTGAAGTCCGAGCTGTACACGATGGCCGGTTTGTCGGGAATATGTAAAAGTGCTATGTTGAAGAATTGCTGTACATTTACCAGCATCCTACCGCGAGCCAGCGAAGAAGGGACTTATCAACAATTGAACAAAGCCGATATGGTGAAGCGGGAGCAGGTCGGGCATTCTCCGGGAAAGCATATTGATATCAACATTCAAAACGGGCAACGGTGAAAAGCGAGAGATAATGGAGATGCATTGGTAAGGTCGTTACTCAGGAGATGCAGTCTTTCATTTGATATACGCTAGAAAGTTGCCCTCAGGGCAAGTATCTATTAGACTACTTCCCTCAGTCCTGCTGAACGCCATCCATTGTGCATTTCCCATTGTGCTTTTTCACTTGCCGTCTATGCACAGCTTATCTCGCTACCATATCATAATCACTCGCCTCGCTTGTCTCTCTAGTCGCCTTGGGGGTGTTTGCAAAGGGATACAGGAAACTTGTCCAACAACTCCCTTAGAAGCACTTGCGGTGAACAATTGATGGACCGCTCTCGTCGTACTCCTGCTTCGAGATCCACATCTGCTGGAAGGTGGATAGGGAAGCAAGGATGGAGCCACCGATCCAGACAGAGTACTTGCGCTCGGGAGGAGCAATGATCTTGACCTTCATCGAGGAAGGAGCGAGAGCAGTGATTTCCTTTTGCATACGGTCGGAAATACCTGGGTACATGGTGGTGCCACCAGACTGGACGCCGTTAGACAGGGCCCAAATGGAGCATTAGTTTCAGCTTACCATGACAATATTGCCGTAGAGGTCCTTTCGCACATCGACGTCACACTTCATGATAGAGTTGAAGGTCGTAACATGGATACCACCAGATTCCAGACCAAGAACGGAGGGCTGGAAGAGGGCCTCTGGGGCTCGGAATCGCTCATTACCAATAGCAATTACCTGGCCGTCAGGGAGCTCATATGACTTCTCAAGAGAAGAGCTCTGGGAGGCAGTTTGGATCTCCTGCTCGAAGTCAAGGGCAACGTAGCAGAGCTTCTCTTTGATATCCCGGACAATTTCTCTCTCAGCGGTGGTCGAGAATGGGTAACCACGCTCAGCAAGGATTTTCATGAGGTAATCTGTGAGATCGCGTCCTGCCATATCAATACGGTTGATGGCGTGAGGAAGAGCGAAGCCTTCATAGATAGGGACAACGTGAGTGACACCATCACCAGAGTCGAGCACAATACCAGTGGTACGACCAGAGGCATATAGAGACAAGACAGCCTGGATAGACACGTAGAAGGCGGGTGCGTTGAAGGTCTCAAAGACAATCTGGGTCATCTTCTCCCGGTTCGACTTTGGGTTGATGGGGGCTTCGGTGAGAAGGACAGGGTGTTCCTCAGGAGCCACACGCAGTTCATTGTAGAAGGTGTGATGCCAGATCTTCTCCATGTCGTCCCAGTTGGTGACAACACCGTGCTCGATAGGGTATCGGAGGGTAAGGATACCACGCTTGGATTGGGCTTCGTCACCAACATACGAGTCTTTCTGACCCATACCAATCATGATACCGTGGTGACGGGGACGGCCGACAATGGAAGCTGTCCTGCGGTCAAAAATTGCCTAAATTGGGCAAAAGGGAGAGGTCACACACGGAAGACAGCTCTGGGGGCATCGTCGCCAGCAAAGCCAGCTTTACACATGCCGGAACTACAAGTAGCGCTGTCAGTACGTGATCTCGCTCGTTGCCCCTGTTCTGTACATCGACTCTTTGGTGAGACTTTGTGGAGACCAGCCCAGATTCAGGAGAGGGAAAAGAGGTGAGGAGCATACCCATTGTCAATGACGAGGGCGGCAACTTCTTCTGAGAGACTGTTAGAATACGCTCTGAGTATGATGCTTATCGAGAGTTGAGCTTACCCTCCATAGCGACAGTTGAGGAATTGGGTCAGAGTTGAGGGGTTATCTAGAAGATTGGCTAGGTGTCCGGTAGGGGTGGCAATGAAAGCTATACCGTCTACCTGGACAATCAGACGGCGATTGAGGGGTTAGGGGGGGTAGGACGGTGCTTGAAGCGGTAATGGTTAGATCTGAAGTGTGGTTGGGAAAGTGAGATGGATTTCAATGGCGGTGGGCTGTCAAGTGGGAAGCGTAGCCGCCAAGACAAATGATCAACTAAGTTAGCGCCGATCGTACCAGCCAGTACACTCCTGCACAAATGCTACAGTAATAAGTATTCTCAATTTCACGTGGCAAGGCCGTAGGCAGACGAATTACGGCGCCACCAGATGAACAAGCCACCTTCTCCAGGGCGGATTGTACTCCAGAGTGGCAAGATGGCCACGTAATGATAATGATAAATTTAGATAGTGCTCGCATGCAGCTGCCTCCTACAAAGGCAGCAGTGTTGCGAGAGTAGTGGTCGCCTAGGTGGCCTCATCTAAGTTTAGGCTGGTACTTCAGACTTTCCATCTAGAACACAAAAGAGAGATGTTGAACCAAATTTACCGGACATATATCACTTCTCTGCGGGTTGCGAACTTGGCACGGATACCTTGTCTATCTCATTCTATTCTTAGTGGAGAGCTCTGCTAGTGTCGCAACATATTGCTGAATTCTCACTGGAAATTTCGTAGACACTCAAATGCTCTTGATGGGCGAGTCAATGTGCCAGATCACGATAGTAAGCCTAAAGGAGGGGTAGTTCTTCCGGCTCAGACAAACTTGCCAAGCAATACTATCGGCCGTGCTGGCAGCGACCACCATCTGCTCTTAGCGCCAGGTTGCAATTACCTGTCTAGCGCACCTCAGTTACTACCTCACGGATGGATAGCTGAGTGGTTGGTATGATCAGGAAATACCTGTCTAAGTCATTGGACTATATGCAGGGTTTCTGAGTGCCCGAAGAATGTGTGTGGTTGCTCAGTATCCGTCCAATCACAACGGAATCTACTCGAACCTTCTAGTTGGTGCTCGAATGAATCTTCGTCTTCTCATGGACAGTTATTACATTTGACTTGCTACTCTCCCCGAATGCCATTAATTTTTGTGGCCACCCCTTTCGTCTTCGTCTAGTTGTTACGCGAAGTTTGAATGACTGTTCAAACTAGATTCTCGTCTTTAATCTCCCAACTGAGACATCCTTCGAAATATCGATCGAAGTCTACTTCACCTGAAGGAAAACCATCAAAAACGAACAATATGTCGATGGACCCGGGTCTCAATTCCCTTCTCCAATGGAGTGTGGAAAACAGCGCCTCAGCCAGGGATTCCAACCAGCCCGTTACAGAACCAAAAGGACTCTCAATCGACGCCCTTCGATCGCTCATGGGTGGACCATCTGATGCTGATCTTATGAAGCAGGCAATGTCTGTCATCGTCGCAAGTGATACTACACAGGACGCGAAGATGACCGCCTTTGACAACTTCGAGCAGTTGGTGGAAAACCTCGACAACGCCAACAACTTGGAGCCACTTGGGCTGTGGTCGCCACTACTATCACAACTAGACAGCGAGGATCCAGATATACGGCGGATGGCAGCGTGGTGCATAGGCACCGCTGTTCAGAACAATGTCAAGTCTCAGGAGACGTGCTTAGCCATGGGTGGAATTGGCAAGCTGTGCAAAATGGCAGTAAATGACCTAGACAGATCTGCAAGAAGGAAAGCTGTTTATGCACTGAGTTCTTGTATAAGGAATTATCAGCCAGCTATGGACGAGGCAGTAAAAAATTTGCCGAAAGATATTGTGGGACCGGATCAGATATCTGCCACAGATATGGATGTGATAGATGCGATTATGGGGAAGCTCAGGGACACGGAATGAGCTTCATGTCTTGGTCTTGAGAACCGGAATTGGCGCCAAATATGACAGGAGAAGGAAAGCCCATCAGTGGCATTGATGAAAATGGAGGTCATCTCAAAACGAGACGATAGATGGTGAAAAATACAAATTTTGTGCTTCGAAATCGAACCTTCATGCCATTGCGCGTTTTTGTCACGTCCTGGACGCCAGTCGCTATGATGTCCTTGCTCTTTTCCATCAACTTGTGTCATCCCTCGCTACTCATCTGTTGATCCATCTCTACAGCGCTAAATGATAGGTATAATCATCCTCCATGTTCTGGCTTACCCACAACACCACGCTACTCAGCATTACCAAGCCATTTGCTACCACATTTGCTATCCCAAGCCACATGGTTTTCACATCATACCCTTCCACCACGTACTTGAGTACCATGACCGTGATACCACCGGCTAGTCCACCGGCGAGTAAGGCAAACCCAAGAAACAGAACTGTCCTTGCCTTCCATGCAACGCCATTACCGGAGTAAGAGAAAGAGTCTGAGCTAAGTCGAGACTTCTCGATACTGTTTATGACGAGCATACCGAGGGAAGAACATATGAGAGGGATCCAGTCGACGAAATTGATGTGCACGGTAGATCCATTGAGGGGGGAGTGAGAGTAGACGGCGGCATCGAGAAAGACGAAAAATCCCAAGGAGAACTATGCGCCGTGTTGTTAGCAGCATGGAGAGGGGCACATAGGCAAGGGCCGTACGAGTGCGCCTGCAATGTAGACGCCTGTGGTGCGTAGGTTCGAGTTGTTGAACCAGACGGGTTTCTGGAAGCGGAAGAGACGGTTAGATTCATCCATTTTGAGAGAATCAAATGTAGGGTTCGAGAAGTCGGAATCTGCCGCTGGATGCTTCAGGTTGCGTAAAGGATGGATAACCGTGCGAGAACAACGCTGAGAGCAATGGCGCAGGCGGACAACGCAATTATGATGCCGATGCCTGACTAGCTTACTAAAGTGGTAGGTGGCTGGTTTCCAACCAATGATAGCGCAGCAATCACCACTTCTCAAGTCCTCCTGAGATTCTTGGCGCAGTTTACTTTGCTCTGGGAATAGACGGCCCGGCGAGCCAGAATATTCATCAAGCGTCCAAAGTACAAATACCCTCGGGCACTCATGAGGCCGTTTGAGAGATCGGACCAAAGACAGCAAGATCAAGATGTCCTGAGGGCGGTCCTACTCTCCTAGAGAGATTACAGCCCAGTCTAGGGAAGGCTTCATGGAGTAGTAATTGGCCTCGTTCCTGAATCCCTTTGAAACGCATCTGTCAGAACTCATCGTTGTCTCACAGATTGCCTGCTGGCATGAAGCAGGATCATCTATCCAATAGCTTCCACAAAAGAGGACTGAATTCGCATTGATGGATTTTGTGAAAATTCGAAGGCCAGCTGTGGTGCTGGTGCTATGGTAGAATATGGCTACATTAAATCAACTCCTATCGCTGCGAATCAGAAATCCTGTTCTTCTTTGAAGAATTGGGCAAACGCTATGATGGTCCCATAGATTAACAATCCTCCGACGATGGACATGATCATAGCTGTTGGTACTATGAGTGCACAGTGTGCTAGTAGCACTGGGAGAGCTGTAATAGTCAACATTACATGCCTTGCCACAGCAGACGGAACTCACCAATGCCCATGACCACCAGGAAACCCGTAAAAAATCTTCCGAAGTCTATTACAGCATTTCCAGCACTCTCAATAAAGTAGTCTGGATTGGCGCATCTTCCACAGATCCAGTTCGGTACTGGCGCAAGTACAAAAGTGGCCACCACGAGCAGGGTCAGGTAGTTGCGGAAGAGGGCGGCGGAAAGGATGACAAGAAGGAAGCCAATAGCAAGGACCTATGCGCTACATCAGAAAGGCTCGCTCTCTACTATGATACCCTGTGCGTACGAAAGAGAGAGCAATGATGGTCTTGAGACCAGCCGCCATTGATAGGCCTGGGGTCGAGACCGGCTAGATGATGAAGAGAGGTATAAATGTTATCGAGTGGAATCGGAGGGCGGTCAGAGATTCTTATGAGTGGGGAGGATATAGTCGACCAGCGTGTGCTTGGTGGAAACGAGCAGAACGTCGTTGCTGTTATGACGAGGATAGTGGCTCGGCCGCAGGCAGTCGCGGCTGTCTTCTCCATAGTAGGGTTATTGACCCTACAGTCAACTCCCAACTTCGCGTGTGCCGCGTCTTTCATGGCATGCCTGCTCTAACTAGTCCACCTTCCTCCATACTCCTTCTTCTCGTCTTCCTTTTCTCCCTCGACTTGCTCTCCTACCAGACTAGCAAATTACACACTATTGCGTCAGAATGTTCAGGAACAATTATGATAACGATTCAGTGACTTTGTAGGTCGGTTTTTGCGGTCAATCTACGGCGGCTAACTGAATACAGCTCCCCCCAAGGGCGGATCTTCCAAGTCGAGTATGCTCAAGAAGCTGTCAAGCAGGGCTCTGTTGTCGTTGGTCTTGCCTCTAAAACACATGTCGTCCTCACAGCCCTCAAGGTCAGTCCCGCACCGGCCCAGAAGGACCCCCAACTGAACGGTGTCTAGCGAAACGCTGAAGAGCTGTCGTCTTACCAAAAGAAGCTGATTGGCATCGATGACCATTTAGCTGTTGCTCTTGCTGGCCTTGCCTCCGATGCTCGTGTTCTATCGAATTTCATGAAACAGCAGTCCCTCTCATCAAAAATGACATATGGCAGACCCATCCCGGTTGAGCGAATAGTCAACATGATCGGCGATCGAGCTCAAACGAACACACAACATTATGGCAGGAGACCATATGGCGTAGGGCTCCTGGTAGCAGGAGTGGATGAGCTTGGTCCTCATCTCTTCGAGTTCAGTCCGAGCGGCATGACGCAGGCCATGCTAGCGTGCGCTATTGGTGCAAGAAGTCAGATGGCGAGGACATATCTGGAAAGAAACTTGGACAAGTTCGCAGACTCTTCGAAAGAGGATTTGATCAAACATGGTCTCCTCGCGTTGAAGGAGAGTCTCGCGCAAGACAAGGAGCTGACTGTCGACAATACATCATTAGGGATCATAGGTATTGCACCTGGCAAAGATGGCAGACGGAAGTTGGAAAACTTCAAGCTCTACGATGGTCAAGAGATTGGGCCGTTGCTGGAAGCCAGTGTTGAGTCTACAGGTGGCGAGGGAGAAAATGATGCGATGGAAACTGACTCGTGACCTGAACTCAGGATTTGGCACAACGGTCAATGCAGACAAAGAAGAGGAACTCAGCAATAGAATCTGTGTTGCCGAATCACACCTTGCTTCAATGTGTTCCAAATGTCTACTGGTGTTGGTACGTGCATGCTCTCATGCCATGCAAGGCTTTTCCTGTCCATTGAGTATCATATCCAGCGACTTTAACATACTAACGGAAGAAAGTTATTACCAGAAGAAAATTTATTACCAAGCGCATTAATCTACTTCAGCTCCATCCATGGATTGTAGGTGATGGCGTATCCAGATGTGCAGATTTCAGCGCCCTCAGTTTCCGTTGCATTCCTTAATAATACTCATCTCACCAATTTCCCTTCTCTAGGTCCCTCAACCCCAACCCCCCAACAACCTCTTGGCCCTCCATATCACCGTATTCATATCATTCAAGCGCTGCTTTTTGCTCCCACAATTCAACCGCGCCTCGTTGACAGTCTCACGCAGCAGCAGTTGCAGCGCTCGCCGCACTGACTGCTTCTATCTGCCTGGTGCTTGCTTCTGTTACTAGTCAAGCAAGTCGCAAGCATGCTCTCTAACTGGATGGAGGATTGTACTATAAGCTCCCGCCCGCTGCTGCTTTGGCAAGTCTGTCATCTAGAACCAGGTTAGAGCTATGCGCCGTTCTGTCGAAGGCACGTAAGGTTCAGGGCAGGGAGACAGAAAGAACAAAGCATTGTCCCAGGCGACAGGCGCACCAAGCAGCCGCTCGAGTAATTTGAATGGTTTCAGTGATCTATTCAACTGTTCTTCAGTTGCCACTGCCCCCACCTTACACTGTTGGGCATAAATTCTCACCCAACCGATTGCAAGCATTACTGAGTGCTTCCCAAGGAACCCATCTTCCAAAGGGACTGATCCTTCTTTGACGAGGACTTTGAGGATGAAAGCGCTATCCATATACTGCCAATCTCGAAATTGATCTACTACTGGCTTAATCATGGCCTATTTCTATGATTTAGTCCAATCCAGCTTGAAGCGCCCCTGCGCGACTTTGTACTCCTTCAATGCAGGCACCACGTCCTCTGTGGACTTGACCTCTACTAGAATATCTGCATTACCATCGCCCACAAAGCCTTGTCTAATGCTGTTTCTCACCCAGTCCAGTAATCCGTCCCAGTAACCATCGATGTTAACTAACACAATTGGCAATTTGTGTATTCCCAACTGGTTCCAAGTTACCATTTCCATTACTTCCTCCATTGTCCCATAGCCGCCTGCCAGCGCGACGAAGCCAGAACCTGGTCCACCGGCCTCGACTGCTTGTGCCATCATACGTTTCCGCGTGTGCATGTCAGGTACAATGGTTGTAACCCCGAATTCCGACTCTGGAACGATCTTGTCAGGGTCGTCCTGCGAGTCTATTCTGTGGAGCTCCTCGCTACTCATTGACCGTTCAGCTCTGGGTTTTGGGCTGTCAGTATTGGAATGTGCTTCGCCATTGCGCAGGCTGCCGTCTTGCTCGGTTCGGATTAGAGCGCGGGGGATTATGCCGTGAACTGAGTTTGGACCTGACAGAGCAACGAGGGTGCGGGAAAGTTCACCCATGAGACCCATTGTGCCACCGCCATATATGAGTCTGTAGTTTGCCTCATGGAGAAAACGACCGAGGGTACGCGCGGATTCAAGGTGGACGGGCTTGCGGCCAGGTGAGGAGGCACAACTTGGAGATGTTAGAAAAGCTGTGGGAAAGGAATGTATGGAAGGGGGAAGCGCACAAGACACAAACGACAGGAAAGATCTCGCTCTGTGCGGATGCCATGACAGGCGCCTGTGGACTCAGTGTGCAAGCCTTTCAAAGAAAGAGTTTGGCTCTCGAAAGCCGGAACAAAGCACCAAGACGATTTACTGAGGAAAAATATTGTCAGCAAGAAGTAAGCAGTCTAGTATTCTAACAATTGGGAGCCACAAACATGGTGTTTAAATCATTGCTGGGACACGACAAAACATATCTTTATTATTAGTGGCAACGTTAGGATGGTGTTCATGATGCTAGCATATAATAAGTTACTAACTAGCTATTAATGCAAGTTAGCTCCTCGTAACTCCGCCCAACATGGGCTAATAAAAGACTGTACTGTACAGTGTCCTAGGTAAGCTGTCGCTCTTGCAACAGAATGAATATTGTACTTACTCTCCTGCGAGTCTTTATGAACTGCCTACAAGCCCCTTGCGTCACTATTGGTGACATGTCCTGTTGTTCTTGGTTTCTATTCTGTCTATATGGAATCCGTTGCGGAAAAGCACCGCAATGGTCACTTTAGCCTTTCTGCTGGTGGTATTGCGTTTCAGTGCTGTGGTGTGGGTCAGAATATCACAAGTACAGTCCCCACCCAAAAGTTTCCGTACACCAGCCATTTTACACCAAAATGACCACTTTTCATTACAATATTTCTCAACAACTTAGGTGTCAACAAGTACTGATACTCTGTCATTTTATGTAGCTTTATAAAAGGCCTAGGGCTCTCATAGAAATTTACTTTTTATCTATAGTAGTTATTATTCTGCTTAAACTTATAGCAGAGTAATTCTCTATCTCCATATAAAATTTCAAAATCTGTATGGGAGCACAACTTATCCTACTTAAAAGCCTAATCAGAACAACAAGTATCATAGATATTTAGAAGGTCTCTTTGAGAACTCTAGGTCTTTTATAAATATTTACAATTCTAAAACCTGAAATAACCAGGTTATTACCTAGATTTTAGAGTTGTAATGCCTAAGAAAAGTCGTGTAGTGTATGGAGACTTTCTGATTGTCACTGTACTAGCTGCTTCTACAGCCTCGCCTTCAACTACCACAACCCCCGCGCCCGCGTCCTCAACATCGTCATTAGCCTCGCCTCCAGCTACTGTAACTTCGTCTACATCGAGTGCAGTCTCATCAGGTAAGTTTCAGCCAGTAGGCAAGTTTTCATAGGTGGACCGGAAAAGATCGACACGACAATGGTTTTGGATCGCCGTGCGGCAGCATCTTCGAGCTTGCCCGCCACGTCTCTCTCATCCTCCTCTGATGCTACGTTGACAACAACTGAACCGTTTTGAGTGACATCATCCTTCTCCCTACCCAATTTCAGTTCGGTCAGTGAGTTGTCCTCGACTACTGCTTGATCCACGACCTTTCTTTAACATGTCCGAGCGAATCTCGGGTAACGAGCGATATAGCACCCAGTACCGATTCCATGTTCTCGTCTACCTCGTCAGACAGCTTACTTCCTAGTACATCTGAGCCCATATCGAGTCCGACGACCACTACAACTTCAGAGAATGTGCCAACTACCATGTCCGAATCCACGGCGCCTGCAGTTTCAAGTACGCCTTCAGTTAATCCACTCTCTGGCGCATCCGAATCGCCGTTATCTCCATCTCCAACTATCGCTCTAGAGATTCCATAATAAGCACTTCTGAATCCCCTCAATCGCATCATCTGCTTTCCCTAGTATAGTCGTCGTCTCTACTATATTAATAAATGGAATTCCCTCATCCACCACCATCGCCATCACCACATACGTTGCACAGTCCTCAACCACCAACCTCACATAAATCTCGCCCTATACGACAACGCCATCAGCGGCAACAAATTCTGAAACAACACAGCCAGATTCGACGTCCACTAGCAGAGATGGGTTATCTCCAGGCACCAAAGCTGGAATAGGCGCCGGCGTGGGAGTTGCGGGAGGGGCTAGTGCTTTAATCGGCGGTTGGTGTAGTTGGTATATGAGGCTGCGAAGAAGGCGGAGCTCTATACCACCTTCTGACCGATACCCTCCTTCCTCTACTCCAACCATGGTTGCCATCGGTATGGGCGGTCAAGGAGCTATTGGTGGAGCAGTTGGCTTTGGACATGTGAGTGAGAAAGGGGACTCTTGGTCCGAACTGCTATCGCCACCCATTGAATCACATTCGTCCAATCGACGGCATCCACCGCGACCACTGCCATCCTATTTGATTTCCTCCATGACAGCGGCAATTGTGGACATGACTTCAGTTTCGGGGCCGCATTTGAACCAATCTGCTCCTGGTTACAATGGTCAGGGTGCCTGGACACCTGGTTCGGATACACATGCTGAACCTAGACCTGGCTACTCCCCACTTCTAGCAAGGGCTAGACTTGAGATGACCAAGAATGAAGGGGGTGAACGAGCTACGTCGATGTCGCAAAGACCAGGCCGTTCACTCACTTCCCACGGTAGTTCGATAGGCCGGCCTTCTAAGTAGGAGGACTAACTTATGGTCACAGCCAAGCCGCGCCCAATATATCAGGAGAATACCAGTCCCTGATCCGGGAGGACGGATACTGGCAAGGCTCTCCCCTCAGGATATTTCGGATGTACAATACTCACCTAGCCTGCAGCAGGGATCACTACCACGAACCGGCTCCTCCCCAAGACGCAGCTACGGTGGTTTCGACCCTGAAGTTTCTCTTCACCAGCGCATGAGCAATGATAGAGCACCACCTATCCGAGTGGCCCATCTGTAGAAACCGCAGACACCAGGAGGTGTTGGTGCATACCGTTCCAGTCAGAATTTCTGAGGGTCAATGACTAGATGGTTGTTCCTGCACATACTATTGCGTTTGATTGATGTGAATGTTTACAAAAGATTTTACTGAAGTCTTCTATTAACTTAACTTAGCGTCACGCAACTTCTGATAGGATTCATTCCACAGGAATATTAATCGAGCGAGGTGAACACAGATTATGAATACCCAGGTTCCGACGCACTTTGCTTGAAACTTGTCGATTTTACCAATGACTTGGCTTGGGAGCTGCCAAGATAATTAGTAGTTTCATCCCATCATGCAGCTAGATAAAGCCACAGGATAGGAATAGTACCATATCTGAACTCAGCTCTAGCGAGTGACATGGATATGGAACAAATGAGACCCTTTATCATCTGGCCTACAACAGAAAAATCAAGACAATCACTACTCCTATACTCTGTATATTCTTATAGCTTGTCCTAAGCTTGTAATCTATTGGGACACTGCCAACTCTCTAATAGAGCTGAGACAGATCCAGTGTTCTAAATAGGCGGTCCATAAATAGGCGGACGGACTGAACCGCCTACTAGTCCAGTCCAGTCCAGCGGTTTTAATGGACCAGGCGGTTCGGTCTCAGGCCCCTGGACTGCCTATTTACCCATTTGAGGCCTATTTAATTAGTCATGTATTTAGTGCATTTTAATTAGCCATCAACTTTTGCAGCTACTCTTCGCCTGCGCCCATGTACCCCTCAACTTCTATATATCAGAGTATGACAACAGCAAATGATGACCAAATATCTGTCCTATCTACGGCAACGAACTCTACCGAAACTCCCGGCCTTCTCTATGTATCGCAGACAAACTCCCAAAGTTAATCCTCTACTAATGAGGCCGATACCTATGAAGGTATTGACTAGAACAAGCTCAGTGACTACACCAATGTAAGGCTTAGAAATAGATAGGGTGTTGGAGTCACTCTATGAGCTGGTGTATCTGCAAACTAATCTCTAGAGAACCTCCCTCAGTCCTCCCTTCCGGAGGACCTATATCCTCTACTAGTGGGTGGCTGTACACAGCTACAGGGCCACTTCCCCTCTTCGGTCCCGGACCAAAGGAAGAGAGGAGATCTACCTCCTCACTAGTATCGCGATACTGAAACAGCAGGAGGCCTCGGCTAACTTCCCGTTACAATACCTCCCCTCCTGGGTTGATATCCTCAGCGACAATAATCTATACAGACCACAGCCTGGGACCCGGGGTACCGCCAGTGAGTTATAGGGTTAGCACAGGTAAGCCAGGGAGTTACCGAGTATCCGGGGCAGGGCGCAAGATCAGGAAGTAGTGGCAATCCTTTGGGCGGCAGGCACGACCTGTCGAACAGCAGTTATATCTATAGCAATACCTCAATATCTGTTACTAGGGATAGTCACAGTGAATAGTAGCAGAGCAACAATGTTTACTTCGTCTACTCCTCTCACTTACTCTACTTTCTTCGCCTTCTTTAACTATTATATCGCTCTTCTGCTCTTCTCCGTGTATCGCTAGTTATTCGGCCGCTCTGCCTCCAATATTAAGTGAGCCCTTCTGTCTCCACTGTTCAAAGCGTGTAGTCAGTTATCTCGCAGGCAGCTTCACTTTAGACTGCGGGTGGCGGGGTAATAAACAGAAATATAAGTACTATACCGGCCCGACTATCAAGAAGAAGTGTGACACAGTAAGGAAACTGCAGGATTAATATCTTGACGCTGTCTAACTATAATTCAGATCCCGTAACAGTATATCGTGACCTTCAATGACCTTTTGGCGGCTGCTTATACCTAGGACAGTGAAGACCAAGAGGAGTTAGGGCGCCTTCAATATCTTTAAGCTTCCTATACCCGTGGTGTAGAGGGTAGGTACCAGTCTCTATAATAGTTATCCGCTATACTGACACTGCTGCAGCTCATATTTATCATATAAGGAAGGCGGGCCTCAGTCACCCTCCGATCAACGCCACAGAGGCTGGAATAGCAATGTTTAGAGTCCTCTCTTATATCGCCAATACCCTCGATAATATCAACAATGTTCTTCGCTTCCAGGTTAGTTGTCTCCCTGCTACATACTACTAAGACTAATGGTACTTCAAGGTATATCTGCCTCTAATTATTTGAGAGCCTAGGGAGGAAGCCGATACCAGCGACAATACCTAAGGGTTCAGGTGGTTTTTTGGTGTTTTACAGCTCTCCCTTGTTATGTCAGTGGCTTTTTACGGTTTCTTTTCTTCACCTCTAGATAGCTATGAAGTAATTCTTGTGTATTCTCTAAGTCTTCCTCAGTTTGCCATATATTATACTCAGGTCCCCAACTCTTCTATTAGCAGCGGTACTGTGTTGTCCCGTATATAGTCTAGTCATCTATAATTACCTCTACCTTGTACTCTAGTATACCATCAGGCATCACCTCTAGGAGGTTGTAGGCCGCTAGGTCCTTACCTTCGCGCAAACAATACAGTTCTAGTAGTGAAACATAGAAGACTAGATGTACCTATACTTGGGGTAGCAGGTCCAGTTTATAGGCTTAGCTTCCAATGATATCAATAATCTAGAAGGGCCTAATAAAGTGTTCTGATAGCTTTCGATTAGGTCTCGCCAGCTTGAGATTCTTGGTAGACAGTAATACCCATGCCCCTTTAGCAAAGGTTTTGGGGGTATAGCGTTAGTTATACTACTTCGCTTAGCTATTGATTACCTTATATAAGTTATCAGTAAGCCTCTTTCGTAGTTAGATGATTACTTCAGCTCTCTATATACCTATAGGCACCTCCCCTCCTGGGACATTATCCACAATATTGCTTTCAAGCTAGGGCTTATAGCTATATATTACCTAGAATAGAGATATACCTATTAAGGAATACTTCACTATATTATATACAAATTCTGCTTATGGTAGCTTTTCAGCCTAATCATCCTGTAAATAGTCAGAATAACACCTCAAGTAATATTCAAGGGTTTGGTTCTGCCGCTCTGTTTGCCCATCAGTTTGCGGGTGAAATATAGTGCTTAGCTTTCGCTTTATCTTGAGATAATAGTGTGGGAAATATAAGGCTAGGTCCATTATAGGAAAGGGCTTATTAGTAAGCTGGTGCCTAGAGGTGGCAAAGCTTATGAGTCATTATGAGTTATTCATGACTCATAATTACTAAGCTATAGAGCCTTCTAGAGGGAAGGTTTAAGCTATATATACCCCCTATATAGCCATAGTTTTAGATAATAAGTGTTACCAGGAAACTTTCAAGACAGTAGTTGTTGATTCCCCCTCTACCCTACCACTATTGTAGGGTATAGTCCGCACACTTCTCTATCAGAAGAGATATATATGATTCAACCCCCAGGATTTGAAAAGGGTGATCCCTAAATAGTCTATAAGCTTAATAAGGCTCTATATAGCCTAAAACAAGCAGCTAGGGAATGGTAATTACTCCTAAGGGGAGGCCTGGAGAAAATAGGCCTAAAACCTCTAGGGGCAGACCAAAACACCTATATCCTGGAAGGTCCTATACTGGTGATTATACTAGTATATATAGATGATATGATCGCTATATCCAGGGATATAGGCATAATCAAAGATATCTACCAAGAGCTCTCTAAACAGTTCACTATAACTGATTTAGGAGATATTAAAACTTTCTTGGGAATCAATATAATCAGAGATCGACAAAGGAGGATAATAGGCCTATCATAAAAAGCCTATACCCAAAATATCCTTAAGAAATATGGATATAAAGAGGAACCTGACACAGGATTTAAACCTCTAATCCCTCTTGAAAAGCTTGAATCTTTTCCTGAACAAGCTGCCCCAGAGAGAATCCAATAATTCTAAGCTGAAATTAGATCTCTACTATATCTCACAACAAAAACTAGACTAGACCTATCCTTTTCAGTAGGATATCTAGCTAGATTTATAAGTAATCCAGGGCCAGCTTATTTCAAGAACCTAGCTAAGATCTGGAAATACTTAGCTAAATCAGCTGATCTTGCTCTACTATTCTAATCTAAAATCCAGAGTATTCAAGGCTACTGTGATTCAGATTAGGGGGGTAATATAGAGACAAGAAGATCAACCACAGGATACCTTTTCCTTCTAGGAGGTACCTGTATCTCTTAGAACTCTAAGCTATAAAGGACTGTTGCCTTAAGTTCTTATGAAGTAGAATATATAGCTCTAAAAGAGGTAATCAAAGAGCAGATATATATTCAGTTAATTCTCTAAGACCTAAAGCAGATTGTTAATATAGAGGTAAAGACCCTATATACAGATAGTAATTCAGTAATTCTGCTAGTGAATAACCCTCAATACCACCACAAGACAAAGTATATCAATATCTAATATCACTTTGTCAGGGAAAAAGTTCAGCAAGGAATAAGTAAGCTTACCTATATCCCTATTAATAACTAGTTAGTAGATAGCTTAACTAAGCCTATAAGTCAGTAAAAATAGGCTAAGTTCATCTAAGACTTAGGCCTGTCTAGTCTCTAAGTCACCTAGAATCTAATATACTTATTTATAGTTTCAGTGTTTATACTTGGAGATTTTAGTACAGAACACTTATTTACCCCCTAGGAATAGATCTAAGTCTATTATCTAATAGGCGGTTCTAGTATAACTAAGAGGAATCCCTTAGACTAACCAGAACCCTCAGAACTAATCAGAGCCCTCGGAACTAACTATCTCTCTTGATTATGCTGGGGTATTATATTTAGACCTTAAAGGTCTATCTATAGGGTTTTCAGTGATACTACTGCCTATTCAAGGGCTATCAATATATGGAAATGGTTATATATCACTCCTATATAGGCCGGACAACCCTCTTGCCTTATACCTAATATAGGTATAAGGGTCCTTAATTATAGGGAGACCCTGTCAAGGGCTGCGCCCTGAAAAGGTCTTGGCTGACGCCAGTGACAACCTGGCTGGCCCTGGGTTCAGCAGGCCCACACAAAAGCTTTACAAAAAACATTGGGTAACCTTCCTATTTCGGAGTTGTGGATAACAACCCTATCCACAACTCTTGTCCCCTCTTTCCAACAGGAAGCTGCGCTACTACAGATTATCTGAGACTAGAGGAGGAGATATATCTAGAGCAGAGATATATCTAGAAGAGCAGAGATATACCTAGAAGGGTAGAGATACACCCAGAAGGACAAAGATATATCTGGAAGAGCAGAGATGTTTCCAGAACTAGACAGAAGCGGATATATACCAAGATCAGGGTAGGGAAGAGGGAGTACTTATTCTAGCAGCTCCTGCTGCCCTAGAATACCTTCTCTTTAAGAAAACCTTCTTGTTAATAGAAGCCTCTGTAGATAGTGTATTAATCCTGTTGTAAGCCCTTATATTAGGTTTTCTTCCTACTTTCATTGGTTATTGATTGATATTAGGACTATAGCAACCCTAATAGAACACGACGAAGGAGTACCCCTAGCTTGGGCTTCCATACTCTTCCAAATAATTACTAAGCAACAAGAATAAATAGCTTAACTAGAGTATTAACTACTTAGGTAAAACAATAACAGAAAAACTGTAATAGATACCCCAACAGAAATAACTTAGTAGTCTAAAGTCTTGAAACCCTAGAAAGTAAAACTACCTGAACTCGCCGAGTTTAAGGGGAAACGAAGTGAATTTAAGCCCTAGATAACCTAAGTCTATATAAAACTATAGATTAATAAATCAGTAGAAACTGAGAATACTAAGTTCTGGTATATCTATAGTAGACTCAGAGAAGGAGCTCTGAAGCAAGTTAGCTCTTAGGTTGATAATATCAAGGAAACTAGCGAAATAACAGTTAGTAACCTACTATAATAACTTAAGATAGCCTATAATAATAAGGAATCAGCAGAATAAGCCTCATATAAGCTAGGCTAAATAAAGTAAGGTAATAAGGTATTTTATACCTTCCTCACAGAATTCGATAGGACCCTTCTTGATACAGGAGGGATTACCTAGGACAATATAGTAAAGAAGATATTCCTTTGTAACTGTCTCTCTACTGCTATCTTGGAGGTAACTATAGTCCTTATAGTCCTAGATACCTATAAGAGGTACTATGAACAGCTATAGTTAGTGAGCACCAATCTGGAAGCTATCTAAAAACAAAAGAGTGGAGAACAGTAAGTAACAACAAACTAAGGACCAAAGGGTAAGCAGTCTATAGCTGCTGTAGACCTACCCCTAGAGGATACTATAGATTAGTAACTAACCACCACAGCTAATATAGCAACAAAAAGGGCTAAGTAGGTAAGTAAGGCAGAAATCACTTAATGAAAAGAAAGGGGGTATTACTTTCACTGTAGGGAACCTAGCCACTTCGCTAGGGACTATAAGTAGAAGCCTACTAAACACCCCTAGTAGGCTAATATAACCTAAATAGCGATACCTAACCTACCTCTAGTAGAGGAGATAGAGGAAGACAGTGACTCAGAAAACAAGTAGCTCCTGTATAAAGACAGGCATAGGAGCAGAGAAAGTAGAAAGTGAAGGAACAAAGAGAGTTCGAATATTTCGAGAAGAAGTATATAGAAGATAGACTATTTAGAGTATCCACTGTTATTAATAACACTGAGTCTCTATTGGTCCTCATTGATAGTGGCTGCCTTTCTTATAGATTGATTAACTCTCGAGTAGCCTCTCACCTAAAGCTAACATAGATACCCTACGGGCCAATAGCCCTGTAGTTAGTAGACTATGTTTCAGGGGATACCATAACAGAGGCAGTAACCTTAAAACTAGATATAGGAGGAAGGGTTACTGAGAAAGCCTACCTCTATATAGTACTAAGGATAGAAGAATACTCTATCCTCCTTGGGTATCTATGGTTGAGGCTTAACTACATAATCAAAGATACAGAAGCCAGTGCTTTAATCTTCAAGGATACCAGAATGATACTATATAAAGACAGGGCAGGGCCCTAGTATAGTTATCAATAAGTGAGTGCAGCAGCCTTTAAGCTACTAGCTCACAAAGAAAGAGAGAAAAGAAAGGTAATAGTCTTCGCAGTAAGTCTAGAAGATATAAACAAAGTATTAAGGACCAAAGTCTGGCCCTCCCTGAAGGAAAAGCTACCCCTATAGGTATATAAATAATACCCTAAGCTATTCAAACAGAAGGAAGCGGAAAAATTACTATCCTATTGCCAGGGAATTAATCACCAGATTAAGCTAGTAAAAGACAAAAATAGAAAAACACCAGAGGCCCCCTAGGGGCCCCTGTACAATATATCAAGAGAAGAATTGCTAGTGCTATATAAAACACTGTTAGAACTATTAGATAAGAACTTTATTTAAGTAAGTAACTTACCTATAGTAGCTCTAGTTTTGTTTATAAGAAAACCTGAAGGAGGACTAAGGTTCTGTATAGATTATCGCGCCCTAAATATGATTACCCGCAAGGACCGCTACCCCCTACCGCGGATTCAAGAGATACTAAGCTATATCAGTAAAGCAAAATAGTTCACTAAGCTTAATATCTCTATAGTATTTTACAAGATTCAGATCGCAGAAGGAGATAAGTAGCTAACTATATTCTGTACCCGGTTTAGCCTCTTCAAATAGTTAGTCACCCCTTTTGGACTTACTAATACACTAAGTACCTTCTAGAGGTATATTAACTATACTCTGCAAGACTTCTTAGATGATTTTGTCTCTATATATATAGATAATATACTGGTCTTCTCAGAAGGTAGTCAGGCATAACACTATAAATATATCCTCAAGGTCCTCAAGAAGTTGAATACTACTAGTCTTCAGCTTGATATCAATAAATATAAATTTAAGGTAAAGTCTACTAAATACCTTAGGTTTATTATTAATACAGAGAAGGGTCTAAGTATAGATCCTGAGAAGGTAAAGACTATTAAGGAATAGAAAGTACCTAAGAACATGAAAGGAATCCAAAGCTTCCTAGGGTTTACTAACTTCTATTAGCGGTTTATTAAAGACTATTTATAACTAACTATACTATTATATAACCTGATATAAAAAGGGATACTATTTATATAGAACCAAGAAACAGAAGAGGTATTTAAGAAACTAAAGAAGGTATTTATAACAGTACCTATACTAGCGTAGTTTAATCCAGAAAGGGAGATAATACTAGAGATAGATTTATCCGGATACTATACTAGAGGGATAATATCTTAATACAATAATTAAGGTATCCTGTGATCAGTGGCCTTCTTCTCCAAAAAGAATAACCTAGTAGAATATAATTACAAGATCTATAATAAGGAAATACTAGTAATTATTAAGTGCCTATAAGAATAGGAAGCTAAGCTTAAGAGTGTTAAGGAATTCATAATCCTTACTGACCATAAGAACCTTAAGTACTTCAATAAAATCCAGTGACTCTCGGAACAACAGATAAGATAGTAGCTAGTACTGAGTAAGTTTAACCCTGTGATTCAGTATAGACCAGGTAAGGAGGGATAGAAGCTAGATATATTATCCTGATAGAAGCAAGACCTACCAGTATCTATTAATAACAAACAACTCTAGCTGAGAATAGTATACCTGATACCAGAAGGGATGATCAAGGCTAATACCATGAGAATAAGACCTAAAGGATTTAATAGACTAAGTAACTAAATAATAGAAAAGAGGCTGACCTATAATATATATTATAGATCAAATATACTGGTGCAGCAAAGGCAGTAGACACTAGTAACAGAGAGACTAGTAATAAGTATTATAGATACCCCTATAATAGGCTAAATAACCCTGGTAGAGGATGAGCTGAGTCAACTCTAGGAGAAGGGTAAGCAGGTTAACCCCAACTTCGAAATCTTAATAGCGGTAGTATAAAAGTAAAAACATATCTTCCCGGACACCCTCCAGGAACAGGTAAAAGTCTCTATTACCAATTATAAGATAGCCCTAGACAGCTTATTGTGTTTCTGAGGGCGGAGATAGGTCCTAAATCACAAACCCCTAAGAACAAGGTTAATCCAGGAAGCCTATAATTCAATACTTACAGGGCACCTAGGCAAGAATAGAATAACAGTAATCATAAGAAGATAATTCTTCTAGCCTAGAATAGAAGTAGATATCTAATGATTCATGAGGAACTGTGATATCTACAGATAAGTGAAAGTTTGGCGAGACCGGAAACAAGGTCTATTGCGCCTACTGCCTGTTCCTTTACAGCAGTAGAAGGAAATCACTATAGACTTCATTGGACCACTCCCTAGAAGCCAAGGCTATGAGAATATCCTGGTAATCACTAACTAATTAGGAAAGGGAGTTATCCTCGAACCCTATGAGTCACTAGAGGTAGACTATATCGCGAAGTTATTTATTCAAGTATTTTATTGGTTTCACGGGCCACTAACTACTATTATATTAGATAGAGGACCTTAATTTATAAATAGCCTATAGTAGAAGATATATAAACTACTCAGTATCAAACAATAACTATTAATAGTATACCACCTAGAAACAGATAGGTAGACAGAAAGGGTAAACATAGAAGTTGAAGTTATACTATGCTAGTAGGTAAACTTCAAACAAGATAACTAGGTAGAGATACTACCTATAGTCTAGTTAGTACTCAATAGGAGAGACTTAATAAGTACAGGACTATCCCTATTCTTCCTGGTATATAGGTACTACCTAGAACTATTCTAGCTCTTCAATAATATAGAAGGGGATAATATAGAAAAAGGAAATAACACACCAAGACCACTAGTAAAGAAGGGAGAAGTGATTATAGCAAAGCTATAAGAAGTAACCTAATAGGCTTAAATAGCGATAATAGCAGTATAGTAAGAGTAAGAGAGATAGATAAACTAACATAGGAACCCCTTACTAGTATACTAGATAGGAGACAAAGTTTGGTTAGACCTAAAGAATATCAAGACAACCTGGCTAAGTAAAAAACTAGGCCTAAGAGTAGTAAAGTATATAGTAATAGAGGTTATAGAGCCTCACAGCTACCGGTTGGATATACTAGGGGGAGTATACAATATCTTCAATATTGACCTACTAAGGCCAGTTATATCGGATCTATTCCTGAGCCAGTAAGTAGGTAACTTACAGCCAGAACCTATCTAGGTTAATAGTGAAGAGGAGTACTTAGTTGAAAAGATCCTGGATAAACAGACAGTCCGGGGAAGAGGCAGAGGAGGCCCTAAGAAGCTAGAATATCTAGTTAAGTAGATCGGCTAGGCAGAACTAGACTAGTAACCAGCAGAAAATATTGAGGAAATATAAGTACTAGATATCTATCTCTAATAAAAGGGATAAAAGAGGGGGGTGATATTAAGGGCTGCGCCCTAAAAAGGTCTTGGCTGATATCAGCGATGACCTGGCTGGCCCTAGGTTCAGTAGGCCTATACAAAAGCTTTGCAAAAAACATTGGGTAACCTTCCTATTTCGGAGTTGTGGATAACAACCCTGTCTATAACTCTTGTCCTCTCTTTCCGACAGGAAGCTACGCCACTATAGATCGTCTGAGACTAGAGGAGGAGATATATCTAGAGCAGAGATACATCCAGAAGAGCAGAGATGTACCTAGAAGGGTAGAGATACGCCCAGAAGGACAAAGATGTGTCTGGAAGAGCAGAGATATTTCTAGAACTGGACAGAAGCGGATATATGCCAAGATCAGGGTAGGGAAGAGGGAGTACTTATTCTAGCAGCTCCTGCTGCCCTGGAATGCCTTCTCTTCAAGAAAACCTTCTTGTTAATAGAAGCCCCTGCAGATAGCGTATCAATCCTGTCGCAAGCCCTTACAGACCCCGGTTATAGAAGCTACTTGTATACCGGTAGTTGATCCCTATATCAGCCATAACCAGGATATTAACCACAGATCCGATACACAATATCCGATATCAGGATTAGGATTAATTATGTCATCAGGTGACGACTCCTATCAAATCTGAAAACTGGTCACCTACTCGATATTGAACTTGTCGCAGTTTAGCTTAGGTTCAACATCAATTTGCGATCGAATCTGGGGTCAATTTTCAGGCGAATATCTGATATCAGAATATATAAAGTACTCGATATTCGAACCTATCTGGCGAATACTTGGCTGTACCTCGGATAAATCTTGGACCAGTTACCAGGGCAACAGGTGTTACACCTAAACAAGGGATAGGCAATACCCTTCAGGGGGTATATACAAGGCCTTAGCAGGGTTGCTTACCTAAGCCAGGATATAAGAGTGCTTACATAAGCTGGTGCCTAGAGGTGGCAAACCCAGGCAGCAGTATTGGTAAGCTGGTGCCTAGAGGTGGCAAACCCAGGCAGCAGTATTGGTAAGCTGGTGCCTAGAGGTGGCAAACCTAGGCTACAATATT
>QQXO01000073.1:0-85607 GCA_003709845.1 Chaetothyriales sp. CBS 134916
GTCGATTCGAGGGTCGATATGGGCGTCGATATAGGTGTTGAAATGGGCGTTGATATAGGTGTCGATATGGGCGTTGATTCGAGAGTCGATACTGGCGTTGATTCGAGAGTCGATACTGGCGTTGATTCGAGGGTCGATACGGGCGTCAATTCGAGCGTCGATTCGGGCGTCGATACTGGCGTCGATTTGAGCGTTGATTCGAGGGTCGATTCAGGTGTCGATACAGGCCTCGATATAGGCCTCGATATAGATGTCAAGAGTGATAGGAAAATATGATCGATTGGAAGTGGAATAGATGTGGAATAGAGGCCAGGATCATGTGAGGCTTGGCGTTATCGTGTGTTGCATAGGCACGTGACGGTGGTAGGACCGGAAAATGGTAGGGCCGAGAGCAAATTGGACCAATCAAAACTTGTCACGTGACCAGGATTTCTTGGCAACCAATGAAAGTGGCTCGGTTAACTTCTGTAATTATATATAAGATTGTCACTCAATTGTCACTCAGCCTGTCACGTGACTACTGGAGCAACTAGAGCTCTGCCCCTATTCCTGTATCTTGGATATATATACGCAGACATATGAATTGTATAGTGAATATATATCTGTTTCTAGCTCAGTCATAGCTGTATATTTGCTGTCGATTCATCAATCACCATAATCATCAGCAGCAGTGGAATGTCTCACCCAGCCACTCCGCCCAATCGGCTCCTCCGTCGTACTGGACAGTTGCTTCAGAGTGGCTTCATCGCCATGATTCGCCAGCAGCGTCGCCAACTAGCGACTCCGATTCCCTTAAGGAATCGATTCACCGATCTGATTCCCTAGCTAATTATGGAATCGATTCCTTTGTCACATGATTATTTAGTCACGTGGTGATGTTTTAATCAATCCCAGTGCTTCTTTAAAGCTAGGGAATATTTTCACTTGACGAGAAGCACTGACTGCTGTCAGCAAGCTCATACCTAAATACATTCAAACAATGCCCCTTCCCTGGACCTCTAATTCGACTCTCAGTACCTCGAGCGATGTGATACGTCGGATAAGTAGCAATAGTCGTGCGTTGCACAGGAGCAGAGGCATTGTCTGTTTGCCGGGGAAAAAGCGGGGTAATCCACATAATCCATCGGGGGGCCTCGGCACATGGCTTACTACTATAAATAGTATAATTTCTCTGGAGTACATTATTCGCTCCTTCTGCTACATATCTTGTTCTTAGAAATTCGATCTACTTTGCGAGCTCAAGGAATAGGTGAACTAAGTATAGCAATCCCTCTTGACACCATGCTTCATATCGTCGCTCTCGTTTTTGCCGTCGCTCTAATTTATATTCTTGACGTTGCTGTGGTATCGTATTTCAAAGGATGGCGTTACAATAGAAAAGCCGCAGCATGGGGATGCAAGCCTGCAGCTCTTCGGCCCCACAAGTATCCAGGCGGTCTTGACATGATCATGGATGCAATTAGAGCAGACAAGAGGCATCAAATCCCGAATTTCTTCGAAGATCTCTTTTTCAACAAGATGAAAAATATCGATACATTCCGACAGTACATTTTCGGTGATCTTATTATAGCCACAGTTAATCCTGAAAATATCAAAGCACTTCTCGCGAAAAAGTTTGAGGACTTCGATCTGGGAGAAGTACGACGAGGCAACTTCTGGCCTTTTCTGGGTAATGGGATATTCACAGCAGATGGCCAAGACTGGACACACAGTCGTGCTCAGCTGCGGCCTCAATTCACACGAAATCAGGTTGCTGATCTCGAGCTTGAGGAGAAACACGTGAAAGATTTGCTGAGGCATCTGCCGATTGACTCGACTGGATGGACTGGTAAAGTCAATCTCCAACCAATATTCTTCCGCCTTACACTCGACTCTGCGACTGAATTCTTATTCGGAGAGTCAGTCCACTCCCAAATATCAACTTTGCCACCGACTGCTCGAACTGAGAATGACGATCTCGCGAATGCGACTGGGCTCGACCTGGTCGAAGTCGGCAGGGCATTTGATCGTGCAACGCACGCACTGGGCAAGCGAGCTCGATTAGCAAAATATTACTGGCTGTACAACCCCAAGCAATTCAGAGACGACTGCAACCTCATTCACCGTTTCGCTGATTTCTTTGTTAAGCGCGCTCTTAATACCGATCTCGAGCACACAGATGGCGGAAAATACGTATTCTTGAATGAGATTGCCAAAGCCACTTGTGACCCTATCGAGATCAGATCACAACTTCTAAATATCTTTTTAGCTGGTCGTGATACTACAGCTGGCCTCCTCGGTTGGGTTTTCTGGGTTCTCGCTCGTCACCCGTACATTTTTGAGAAACTCCGACAAATTGTCCTTGCAAATTTCGGGACCTACGAGAGCCCACGAGATATCTCATTCGCAACACTCAAAGCGTGCAGCTACCTCCAGCACGTCATGTCGGAGACTCTCCGCCTCTACCCATCTGTACCATTGAACTCTCGACGCGCCAACAAAGATACTATGATTCCAACTGGGGGCGGCCTGGATGGGAGTTCGCCAATCTTCGTCCCAAAGGGTACCCAAGTTGACTACGCTGTGCATGTAATGCATAGACGTAAAGATATATGGGGCGATGACGCACTCGAATTTAAGCCCGAACGATGGGTTGGCCGGAAGACCGGCTGGGAGTTCCTTCCATTCAACGGTGGACCAAGGATTTGTCTAGGTCAGCAATTCGCATTGACTGAAGCTGGATATGTTATCGTGAGACTATTGCAGAAATTTGATAAGATTGAGAATCTAGGCCATACAACGGAGAAGGATCTGCTGTATCAATACAGCGTTACGACCGCTCCCTGGGAGGTCACTCTGAGAATGAGGGTAGCAGAAGCTTGAATAAGAGGAAAAACACAATTATGTGCAACTACACAAAGGAGTCCATGGTCTTAGCACATTCATATGGCCTTGATGTTGATATGAGGCCTTCCTGACAATACTCTTAGTTTAACAATCATGGGGTATTGCAATACCAATATGTTGCTGCAATGACAAGGGCAGTAGAGCACAATGGTTTATTGGTCTGTTCAAAGAATTCACTGTCCATTCTTTGCCTCAATAGTGTGACGGCTTGATCTCAAGAGACATTCTTCGGATTTTGATTCCCCAACTTGGTTTCTATATATTGTGTTTGATTAAGTCATCTCAAAGGCTCCTTTAGATGATCCTTCTTCGACTGGATGGGTGTCTAAGCTCTCGTAGAGTTGCAGATAGCTGCCGATTAAGAAGGCCCACGAACCCCTGCAAACGGGCACAAAGTCAGCACAACAACCTCTTCCACAGACCGCGAAGTAGCGATGGACTCACCAGAACGTGGCCAATGATGCCTGGAACTGTGCCCCAGAATTGCCGTACGCCATACCCAGTGCACCGCAAAGCGTGAAACCGATCGCGCCCAAAAAATTCCAGAACCCAACGTTCCATCCGAGGAGGTGAAACGCCGGCTTCCACCACTTCTGCTGGGTCTCCAGCATGTACAGAATACTACTAACAATGAAGCTGCTGCCGCCGATGACTTGAGGAATCCAGTACGCGCCGTTAAGCGCCCCGTGCGAGGTCAAATGGTTTTGAATACCTGGAAGCGCGGTAAACCCTGAGATGCCGAAGATGGTGGCCCCAAACAGCTGCGCTGCACCAGCCAGAAAGCCCAGCTCGTGGAAGTAATGCGTTCGAAGGTCCTGCCACGACGGAAACCACTGCCAACCTCGCCCTTCCAAGGAACTGTGGGTTGCTAACAGTGCTTCCTTCGCGAGACTTTGGGAACTCTTACCCACGAAATTTCGTCGATTTTGGTGGTGGTGGCAACAATGGTAACGGCTGGCACTGAATCGATACTTGGGCTTGCCGCCGGCCTTCTCCTGTCCCAGTTGCTCAACCGCCCACCCAAAGCAACCAGAATTGTTGGCATTGATGGCTTCAAAAATGAGGAGAACCGAGCCAACCTCAAAGAAGATAATGGCCCCTATAAATGCGGTAACCCCTCCGCCGATATAAATCTCGTTATGGAATTCGGTGGATGGCGCCACCAGCGGCAGCCACACAAAGAAGGCCTGTATATCCTACGGTTAGCTAGAGGTTTCTTAATTCCACTCGAAAAGACAGGTTTGTTGCATACGTTGATGACCCAGACACAGCTCCCCAAAGTGAAAATCACGGCCACCACCCACGATATGTCCCACACAGGGAAATACGTGAATGTTAGCTTGATATTTTTCAGGACTTCCTGGTAATGCGAGGTCGGCCGCGGCACGAGGAACTGAGGTTCTTCTCCAGCCGTTGGGCTCTGGACAAGTAGAGCGTGTCGACCTTTACGATTGTCGCGAGATCGCCAGAGGAACTCAACAGCGCTAGCCGGGACATCGGTTTCCTCTTTGCTATGGGTGCTGCTCTGCTGGTCGTTATTGGCCTTGCCATTAAGCTCACTCCTCACGGTTACATCACTTTTGGCGTCATTATTGTGAGACTTTGACTTCAAGGGATTTGAAAAGTGCGCCCTAGTTGGATTAAGGAATTTCACTGGCCCCTCGGCGTAGCGTAGTGGCAAATCGTTGTGCTCGAACGGCTCGCGCGAGCAGAAATGCTTGTTTCGGGGATGCATGGAGATGCGCAGGATCACCCTAGTCGCTCAATTCTAGGTAGGAATCTATCTGCATGGGCCATAGGCTGTGAATATTATGACAGTCGGAAGTCGGAAAAGACTAGGCAGGACCGAAGCTTTGAAGACAAAATAGTCCCACAGAATTATTATAATAGTGTCGACGTTACTTCAGGCTTCGTAGGCGCTCCGGAATCCTTGGCAAGGCCACTGTGCCTGAGGAGTTTTGGTCATTTATCTACACCAGAGATAAAGACCTGCGACAGGCTTATGACAAGAAGAGCCGATGCGACGATGCGTTCAGGCTGGGATCGGCGTCAATCAGCAGCAAACACCTGAATATATGATCATTTGATCTCCTAAACACCAGCCAGTCTCATCTTTAGATCCAGAGCAGTCGTATAGTCATGGACGAGCGAACACCTCTCATCCAAACTGTTGTCATTGTCAAGAAGCAGAAACCCCAATTTCCCCACACAGCATTGCGCCGACTCTGCACAATTGTTCTCACCTGTTGCCTGATTGTGCTGATTGTGGGGTTTTTGGCTCCCGGCTCCCTGCTAACACATAGAGACTCTATAGCCCCACACCGCCCATGGAACCTGTGGCCTACCAGCGGAAGCCTCAATTTCACAGAGGTCCAGAAGATCATCCTCGAAACGATCGATCCTTCCCACGCTCGACAGTGGACTAGATACTACTCGTCCGGACCCCACCTTGCTGGCAAAAATTTGAGTCAAGCAATATGGACGCAGGAACAATGGGAAGAGATGGGGATCAGATCAGAGATTATATCCTATGACACTTACCTAAGCTACCCGCTCGAGCACCGGCTGGCTCTATTACGGGCGAACAAAGTGGACTATGAATGTAGGCTGGCTGAAGATATCCTCGAAGAAGACCCAACCACAAGCGACCAAACAATCCCAACCTTCCACGGATATTCTGGTTCTGGAAATATTACTGCCCAATATGTTTACGCCAATTTTGGCACCAAGCAGGACTTTGATGATCTCCTCGATGCTAAAATAGCTCTGAAGGGGAAAATCGCACTCGTTAAGTATGGCCGAGTTTTCCGTGGTCTGAAAGTGAAAAGAGCTCAAGAGCTAGGAATGGTTGGAATCGTGATGTATACGGATCCGCAAGAGGACGGAGAGATAACTGAGGAAGGTGGATGCACACCATACCCGCATGGACCGGCGAGACAGCCAAGTAGCGTTCAAAGAGGCAGTGTGCAATTCCTTAGTATGTCAAAGGCCTGCCAGGTAACACCCACTTTCTAACTTGTGTTGCAGGCATCCTCCCTGGTGATCCCACCACACCAGGCTACCCCTCCAAGCCTGGCTCGCCTCGAGCCGATCCGCACGACTCTACGCCCGTCATCCCGTCCTTGCCCATCTCCTACGTGGATGCCTTACCACTTCTCAAAGCACTGAATGGACATGGCCCAAATGTATCCGCTTTCAATAAATACTGGCAGGGAGGTGGACTCGTGCATAAAGGTGTCGAATACAACATTGGACCATCTCCTGAGAACGTCACATTGAATCTGTACAATCAGCAAGAGTATGTCATTACACCCATGTGGAATGTCATTGGCGTAATCAACGGCACCATTTCGGATGAAGTCGTTGTTGTCGGCAATCATCGTGATGCTTGGATCACTGGTGGAGCTGCTGATCCTCATTCAGGTACTGCAGTCATGAGTGAAGTTATCAGATCCTTCTCGACAGCTCTGCAAGCAGGGTGGAAGCCCTTCCGAACCATAGTCTTCGCCAGCTGGGATGGTGAGGAGTATGGACTGGTTGGTTCCACCGAATGGGTAGAAGAATATCTACCCTGGCTTAGTGCAAGCGCCGTGGCCTATCTTAACGTGGATATCGGAGCTCGGGGCAGCCGCTTTAAAGTTGCGGCATCGCCGGTTCTGAACAGCTTAATTTACAATACAACTGCTGCTGTTTCCGCACCGAACGATGCCGCCAAATCGATCGCAGATACCTGGAACGGGCATATTGACACAATGGGATCAGGGAGCGACTTCACTGCTTTTCAGGACTTTGCTGGAATTGCCTCGCTTGATATTGGCTATGGCGGTGCTGTGTCCGATCCCGTGTACCACTACCATTCGAATTACGATAGCTTCCACTGGATGGACAACTTTGGTGATCCACGCTGGGAGCATCATGCTGCAATTGCGCGGGTACTTGGATTACTCATTGCCACATTATCGGAGCGAGCTATTTTACCCTTGAACGCAACTGATTATACTCTTGGTATCAAACGGTACATGAGCTCTGTCAAAGCTGTGGCAAAGTCGTCTTCAATGGCACAATCTTTTAGTTTCAGACGCTTAGATCGTGCTATTGCTAACCTTCACAGTGTGGCCAAATCCTTTGACGCCCACACCGCCCTTCTGACTGATGAGATCGGATCCAATGTGCCATGGTGGAAATGGTGGACAAAAATCAGGCTCTATTATCAGATTAGGAGAGCAAACGCCAAATATAAGCTGCTTGAGCGACAGTTCTTGTATTCTAAGGGCCTTGACAATCGCTCTTGGTTTAAACATGTCATCTTCGCTCCAGGGAGATGGACTGGTTACGCCGGAGTGACGTTTCCTGGGCTTGTCGAAAGTTTCGAGGACAGCAACTTGACTAACGCGCGAAGATGGGCTCATATTATCGAAGAACGTCTAGTGACGACAACAAAGCTCCTAGCATAATTGTGGAACAAGTTTCTCTTGGAATTGCACATACATAACCTCCATTCAATTAGTACTAGCAACTACACCATGGGGCGAGTGCCTACATTTCTATTACAATGTGGCGATGCGATGGTGTCACGAGATAATATGGGGAGGGGAAAATGTAGCTCATGGATAACCGCTTTGTTGTCATTCGAGAATGGGATGGCTATCTCCTTATCACACTCGGACCAGTCATCCTCCCACCACCTTGGAGCAGACTCTGCTTAACAATCAGTTCAGCGGCTGCGGCAGCTGCCAGCCTTTCTTTTTGTCTGCTTCTGTCTCTTAGATATCCGACTGCTTCGTTTCTCATTCGCAGAATCCGCAAGATCATATCGTCCGAAGGCTCTGCCTGTGCTTGCTTCCATTTCTCTTCTTTAGCTTTCTTCATCGTGCCAAGATTCCTGCTGAGCAGAATCGACTTTGCTCGACGAGTGCTAGGGACTGATCCCGCAACTAACAGGGCTCCGCCGATCGACTGTTGCAATGAGGGTGGCGCAGATAGGCGTGTTCGTTGGGCTGAGTGAGACGCAGCGTTCGCTGATGCCATTCGCTCTGATGTCCTAATCAAATTCTCTGTAGTTTCGAAATAGAAGAAGTTAAGGGTTTGAATTTCGTGGTATTTTGGGTTCTTGAGCACGTGCATCGGAACACCGTTCGCCTGGCCTGTCTCTTCATCCACTGCATGGAAAAACCCGATCAGGCTCTGTAGCCACTTGAATACAATGTCCAATTCATGTTGTGTCAACGGCTTTTGTGAGGAGGGTTTGTCTGACAATGGTGGTACGAGAAGAGATTCGATTGTAACAAGGACCTCTTTCCAGAGACGGGTCATTACGGCAATCATGGCATCGGAGGTAAGTGTTTGATTCATAATTGCGAAGTTGTCATCGAAGTAAGTGAATAGTGGCTTGAGGGCATTCACAATCTCTGTATCGCTTGGAAGAGATGAGGAAGGTGTGATATTGCGGGCTTGGCGATTGAAGTACGAGGATACGCTCGACATAGAAATGCCGCGACTGAGCAGTGCTTTCAGCGCCCGTCGGGATAGGCAATGGTTAATGTATGCCGAGAGTTTGTCCGTGATTTTGCGTGTCATGTCGCGCTGTGTCCGTTGGAGGGTACGAAAGGCCTTTCCGAAGTAGAATTGGATGTCATCACGTTCTCCCTCCATGCTCACTCTCACTAGCAGACGGCCTTGAGTGTCGAGGTCGAGCCAATATTCTCGAGGAAGGAAATCACCGAAGTGTGATGGATCCAGTTTAAGCGAGGTTCTGCCGACATAGTCATGATCGCCGACCACATCCCAATCCCAAACTGTGGCAATCATGTTGAGTGGTCCCTGAGTCGCAATATCGATTGACTCATCCCATCTCGGCGTGAGGGTCCGATAAATAGTTCTGCTCTTAAAGAGGCGCTTCTGGTACTCGTCCGTCAATACGAGATAAGGATCACTGAACCCATTGACATCACATGCCTTCAGATCTTCAGCTTCAACGATCTTAATAGTGAACACGTAATTAGTGGTCTTGCGCGGTTTTTTCGCCGAGGGAGGATTATGGCTCTTGATAACGTCTGCACACCCATCAACATTGATTTCCTGCTCGAGCTTGTCCCAGTGCTGAATCGCAAAAGCTATATTATTGAGCTTGACGAATGACTGGGGGTAAAACTGGAAGGGTTCAACGCGCTGGGTATTGTTCCAAGCGTCCTTGGCTAACTGCACCCACTTCTCTTGTCGTGACATTGATGCCGCAGCTTCCTGTTCTGGAGTGAGTCTGTCCATCTCTTTGCTGAATATTTGGTCGACAAGCTCGCAATATCTTGTTACTCCGTTGCCGACAGCTTTTGCGACAGCTGTCATGAACTTAGCATATGTCAGATCATCATCCCAATTGAGTTGCGCAACCTGTTCCACAATTTGATTGAAAGACTTGAAGATGTCTATCACAGATACACTGTGTCTCTGGTCTTCAGTGGGTACCTGGCCAGCATCCTTCGTTCGGACAGAGAAATCGTCTTGTCTGATGGCATTTTCCACCCAACCAACTACCTGCTCTTCAGTGATCTTGATCCATCTCCATACAAAGTCTGCCAGAAGGTCTTCTAATTTGTAAGGGAATTCAGCGTGGGGTAAAGCATCAGCATAGACACTTCTGAACCCAGACAGATCCTTGTAGAGATCAAATCCATCTTGAATGGGAACTTCAGCGTCGTTCATCTTGGCATGATTGATTATCAGTTGGACCATTTCCTTAGAGTCTTCGGCAAAAGCTGGCAAGGCAACATTCAGAAAAATTAAGAGTGGGTTGATTCCTAAAATCTCTGGGTTTTTCTTGAATCGCTTCTGCACTTTCTCCGCAATTTTGAGAACGTTGTTTGCTAGCTGTTGAACATGCCAAAATTCCCAGTTCTCAGGCTCAAGAGGTAGCTGTTTTGCTAGTGCCTCTCCATAGGCGTCTCGTGCTTTGCTTTCGAGGCCGTCAACAGTTGAGTTTCTGAAATTTTCGAAGTCGTCTGTGCTCTGGTTGAAGCCAGGATCATTTCGTATGTGTTCGTCAATGACGGTCATGATGTTACCAAGCCGAGAGAGCTGCGCCTTATCATCATAGGCCGTCATGATGACCTCGTATAGGTCTCGAAGCAGCGACTGGAAGAGCTCGTTAATCACCTTTCGGATCAGAACAAAATCAGAAACAGTCCAAGTATCTCGCTGCAAGAATGAAACCCCTGCAATCAGACTTGCACTTTTGCTCTTCTGTTCGGGGTGGGGAGGAGCCTTGGCATAATCAAATGCTGCATCCAGTGCATCCAAGTTAAGACTTTGCTCGACAAACTTCTCCTTGACGACATCAAGAAACAACGCCATACGGCTGAATTTGGGTATGCGCCACCGAAATGCAATTTCATTCAAAAGCTCTATGCTCTGATTGGAAAGCAGGTGAGACAAGTCTGGTGAACCGTTTTCGGAAGTGCACATTTGATCATTCAGGTCGTATGTCAACGCAGTGACCATAATGAAGCGGAACATAGAACGAGGGTCAGGAGGGATAAAGATGTATGGATGGTCGGTCTCGTCATGGCCAGGCTCATTGGAATCTGCCAAAATGAGGGCATTCAGGTCGGGTATATCGAAGGCTGGTAAGGCGAAGCCAGAGGGAGAAACATGCACAGTTTGGGATAGGACTCGATGTGGGTCGTGATACGCGGAGTCAGTTGCAGATTGGGTGGGTTGGGCAGCACTCTTGTTGACGGGTGTAGGTCCAGAAGCTTTTGCAAGATCAGGGTTGATATGGAGAATAGTAGCGATCGATTGAGAAAGCTCGGGGTCTTCAGACTTCTTCCAAGATTGGTAGGCCTGATGCGTATCAAAATCATCAGCGTTCAATGTCCTTCTTGTGCCGGTGTTGAGATGGGTTTGATAAGTTTTGAGGTCTTGTAGTGCAGCTCTCTCGTTCCAGGCAGCTTTGTACTTTTCGATGTCAGACTGCATGGTAGCGGTGCGGAGACCAAATATACGGCCGACAACTTGAACAAGTGGCATGTCGCTGACTTCGTATGTCAGGGGAACGACCTCCTCTACAAGAATCCCTGTAACAGTGGTTGGGTTCGTTAGATCTTCATCGTGCCTCAGCAGCTTTTTCTCAAGAGTGCCTAGGCGTGAAGCCAGCTCTGGTCTGTCTCCAGCCCACTGCTTCTCTTTCATGATGGAACTGAGCATTCTGACGAAGAGGGCCAAATGCCTATCAACAAGACGCTTGATGGTATCATCCCCAGGTGGCTTGCCTTTCTGCAGTTCCTTGGTTGCGTTGGAAAAGAAAATTAGGACAAGGTCTTCAGCACGTCTCGACTCCTCCATGCGCTTCTTGAAACTAGGATCTAACAGTTGATTGTAAAAGACTGCGAAAGTCCGCTTGACCGCAGCCTCATGGTATTCCGGGCTCTTTTCGGTCCCCATAAGCACTCTCTCAAGCCTCTTGACCAGCTCTTTGATGAAATCATGGGGCAATTTTGCGCTCTTATGATTCGACACCACACTGAAATCCTTCACGAGATCATTTATACTGATTGAACTGTCAGTGCGCTTGACGGCTGAATTGGCCGGGATATGGCGCTTCCGCTTGGATCTCGGCTGAAGGAGATATGAGAGGTACGCCACACGGAGAGCATATGAGTAGGCATTGTTGTACGTGACGGACTTGCGTCGAGAGCGCGATTGGTTAGTGGCCACACCGTCGTCTTGCAGACTGCTAGCTCTGCGATCTGAGAATCTTGAGTTAGCCAGCGTTTGCGACATCGATAACACATGAGCTCGGAGTCTGTCGCTGACTACCAGTCTCGCAAGGGTTGGAAGGTCGACTGGATAGGTTTATGACAGGGCTGGATAAGAGGGTTTAGGTAAGCACGCAAGCAAGCAACAGGGTTGGAAGGTGGAAGTGCGAGTGCTGAAGGCCGAAATGGATAACAAGATTTTGGCTATCAATATGAGAGAGTACAGAGCAGATTGCAGAGCGCAGAGCAAGGAAAATAGTGGTTAACATATGCATAAACCCGCAACGCAATCCCCTCCGCTACCAAATTGTGAAAATTAGCGTACCCCACTTTAGACCTTGCACACAGTAGATTATCCCCTCCTGCAGTCGACAGAGGGCGTGTTTTGGTCAACTCGTATTATAGTATCATTCCGAAGGTCTAAATTAAGCTATTTGTACAGTTGTTTTCTGTAAAACTGCAGTAGAACAGAAACTGGGCGCTACTTTGGTCTCTACCTCCCTGGAATACCTACCCCCCCTTCTCTGCCACCTCTATAGCTTGTAGGGCAGGTTTTTCTCTTGATGATAGGTCTCCCAGCAGCCTTTGCTGATACAGAGGGTCTTCATACAAGTCTCACAGTAATCTACTGTTCTGCGGCGTCGTAATCCAGTGCTGTTTCCACTAATTTCTCCGAGGATTTAGCGTTTCTATTGTCTCTATGGTTAACACCCTCTCCAAGCACAATATATTGTCTTTATACACTAAGATAGCCTATAGGTATTGTACTGTATCTCTAGTAGTCCTGTAATTAGTTGATCAAGAAAGTGGTCTCGTTCTCGATGGCCAGGATTGGGTTCATCAAGATTCTGCTGCCAGGTAAGGAAGGCATTTGTATAGCTAATATCAATGATGAATTCGATAATCTTCTTGGTCCATTTGGGCTGATAAGGATATCGGATAGTACGAGAGTATCAGAGTTGATTAGCAATATCAACTACACCCATATAGAGATTATATTGTACTATAACTGAGGGTTAATAGACAGTTAATCATTCAAAGCCACTACGATGAGCAGAAGTTGGTATATATCTTGTTTTCCGAGGTGTAACTTCATATAATAATGAACTAAATACAGTAGTAGTAAATATAACTATATACTTACACAGGGGATCCCTCTAGACAATAATATCAACTAGATTATTAACTACATAGTGTATTATTTGATCATTTATAAGTACAGAGGGATAAGCAGCCTAGATATCCTTCAAAATAGGAGGTATACCTAGTGCAGAGGCTTATATAGTACTATAGATACTAATATTGATTATAAGGAGTACCTAGGCAAGATAAGGATCTATAAATAGGTTGTCTATAAAGTAGACAAACTACTGATAACAATAATCCTGAGTAACTCGCTCACAGAGTTGAAAGACAGTACTTTTAAGTACTAGTAGATAAATCTATATCCCTTCTGTACCAGTTGCTCCAGGTCTACAGGCTCTAGTTGTCTTAGTAGGTAAATTAAGACTAATACCATTATTGTAGGTCTTAATCCCTTTTTAAGACAAAGAGACCAAGAAATCATGAATAAGACCTCTATAACTTACTATAGAGTAGAAAATGAAGCCTTCTTTAGCTGGTTTGTATACCAGAAGGAATATATCTATTTTGTGACTATGGAACTTAATTGTTAATTCATTAACTGCCAAGTAGCTCGAGGGGATAAATAGTTGACGAAGCTGTTCTCGGAAGACATCCAAAGCTGTTGCCACTTTCTAATACTATAGGGGATTATTCATAGAGGGATCCTTAGCAGATTCAAGGCAAATATAGTGTTCAATTGCACTAAATCGTGCTCGTCCAAGGGATCTAGAAACGTTAGTTAAAATAGACCAAAACAAGGATATACTAGTATTAAAGGGGATTATACAACCAATTTCAAGACGGCAAGTAATCTAGCGCTGAAGCTCAAGCATAGTAAGGGGTTTCCAAGCAGTATCATCGTGTTTGGCACGTATATTTGTATGAAACAGCAGAATTTGAAGTATTAGGCCAACAAGTTCAAGAAATAATTGAACAGGGGACCAAGTACACGCAAGAGGGTTTCGAACCTGGAAACCTCGATAAACAGGTTGTATTTGACCTTGGTAATTGTCTACTTGCTCATTAATTGCCTCGATTTGCTGTGTGCGGGTGGACGGCGCCCTTTTGGTTGTCCGTCGGGTTGATTTGTCGCTCGCGCGTCGCTCATAGATTTCTTGCGCGATCTCGTACTCGCGCGGTAGAGGCTTTTTGCTCATTTTGAATACGTAGGGATATAAAGCAGATACAGACGATTCAAATGACCTATAGAAGAGGTTAATTGGAGTTGATTTGGTGGAGTTGTTGATGGATGAAGTGGAAGGGGGGAGTCGCGAAATTGACGCGCTAAAAATTCACAATTTGGTAGCGGAGGGGATGCGTCCAGAGGGAGATGCTGATCATGCTGCGTGTTTCAGTCGGTGATGGCCCAAGTCTGGCCGAGGGCGGCAAATCCCCACCTGCTGACCGCCCCCATGGTGTCGGGTTTCCCATCGGAACTAATAACTACTACAAGATGGTATGAAGGTACAGGGTGGAACTTGTGTTTGAACTAAGGTTAAGGAATACAATGAATGACTTCGCAGCCCAGGTCTGTTCTATACTAAGTATGATGCAGTTCTCCAGTGATTTGTCTCGACAGCTACAACCACAGTGGCTGGAGAGCAATCAAACAAGCATGCTTCGATCTGGGCTCCGCACACCCGCACCTGGAGCTGTGGTGGGTGCTTCAGCAACACCATTTTTCTCATCCTGGCTCTCTTCCACATAATTATATTGCCTCTCCTGAGAATCCAGCTCCTTGGCGTTAAGCTCCAGGTTAATTTCTTTTGGCTTCGGCAGGTGTTGCCTAGGAAGGATGCCCAACTGCTCCATCCTCATTTCCATCGCTCTCCGATGTGCATCCAAGCCTTCGCATCTAGCCATCTCAACCACCGCAGGACCAACATTGCCCACGCCTTCCTCGTTCACTTCACTGCTCGTGATATGCTTCATGAAGCTCGCAAGATTGACTCCCGAGTACTGTTTCGCGTAACCGTATGTTGGCAGAGAATGATTGACACCTGCACTGTAGTCCCCGACTGATTCTGGCGTCCACTTGCCCAGGAAGACTGAACCAGCGTTCCGAACATGAGCAAGAGCAGCTTTTGGATCCTCAATCTGAAGAATAAGATGCTCAGGTGCGTAGTAGTTGCTCCATCTCAAAGCTTCTGCGATTGTGGGAACCGAGATCGTCATACTGTGTTCAATAGCACCTCTAACGATGTCCACTCTCGGAAGAGCATATGCTTGACGGTGCACCTCGTCCTCGATTGTTGACAGTTCCTTCTCGTTGAGGTCCACAGCGATTAGTACGACCTGGCTATCGGCCCCATGCTCGGCTTGGCTTAGAAGGTCTGATGCCACGAAGGCTGGGTCGGCCGACCTATCTGCGACGACGAGGACCTCGCTAGGGCCCGCTGGCATATCGATTGAAACAGACGCTGTTGTGTCATTGCTGACAATCATCTTGGCTGCGGTGACAAACTGATTACCCGGCCCAAGAATCTTGTCGACCTTGGTAACAGATTCCGTCCCGTAGGCCATTGCAGCAATCGCTTGCGCGCCGCCTGCAAGCACAATTGATTCGGCGCCGACCTTGTGGGCAATGTAAACGATTTCTGGCGTAGGGGTCCCATCAGGCCGTGGCGGAGAGGCAAGGACAATGCTCTTGCAACCTGCTGCCATTGCCGGTACGCCGAGCATCATTGCCGTAGAAGGCAGTACGGCCGTGCCACCAGGAACATAGAGACCTACCTTTTCAATGGATCGAGAGAAGCGCGAGCAGATGACGCCTGGCATGGTACTGACAATGAGAGGAGCTGGTTCCTTCTGTGCCAAGTGGAATTTCAGGATGTTTTCGTACGAAACATTGATGGCTTGGATTGTCTCCTCGGGGAGCTGCATCAGGGATTTTGGAAAAGGCGCTTTGAGGATCGGAGACTTAAGCGATGCGGCCTTCTCGAATTTATGGGTGTACTTGAGCACAGCTTTATCCCCATTTTCGCGGACGTCAGAAATGATAGGAGCAACGAGATTCATGACCTTCTCGTTGGATCGCTGTGCAGGTCGCTGGAGAGCAGTTTTGATCACATCATCCGAAAATGCTTGGGCGGTCGAATAGCGGGTCAGCTGGATACGACCTTGTTCGTTCTTACCAGCTAGATCCAAAATATCTTTGGATATTGAGGATGCTGGTTCGTTTGCGATAAGAGTATTGCTATTACCCAGTCCAGAGGCGATAGGTTTCTCATCAACATACTGGGGTTTCGCATCGCCTTTCCTCCGCTTGACCTTCAAGCTCTTCAAATCGAGATTCTTCTCAATATCTTCAAGAGAAACGTCGGCTGCCACACATCTTGCCAGGGCAAAGTACAGCAAATCAGCAGCTTCAGAGGCAATATCTTCCTTTGTTATCGCTTCACACAATTCATCAGCCTCCTCCTTTATTTTTGCATTGATAAGTTTAGGATCGGAGAAGAGCCGAGCAGTATATGATCCTTCTGGGGCCTCACTCTTCCGATCCTGTAGCGTCCGTTGCAGCTTCGACAATCCCGAGACGGGGCCCCAGCAGGACATGACGGCCAGGTGGCAGAATCCTCTTCCTTGTTGACGTACCCGGAACTGCAAGCAGTCTTTATCACAGTCAAAACTAAGACTGATGAGTTCCTGTGTATCGCCACTTGAGGCGCCTTTGGGCCAGAGGCCGCGTTTCCGACTCCAGTATACTCCGGAGCGCGTCTGCAATGCCTTGGTGATGCTTTCCTGGTTGCTGTAGACTAGACCCAAGGCGACCCCTCTCTCATCGACAACAGTCGTTGCGTATAAGCCTGTCTTTCTGTCAGCGGTGGCCCCAGCTAGGAATAAGTCCACCGCCGGGATGAGATCTTCATGGCCTTTTTTAGTCCGGTCCAAGGTCAGCCGCTGCGATGGAATGATCAGTGTATTGCCGGGATATTTTGCCAGAAGCTCAGCTCCTGTAGCCGCACTCGACGTTGCCACGTAAATAGTTTGGTCGGGATTGGGAGGAAAATTGTCCAGAGCATGAAGCACCGCATCAACATATTCTCCGCCACGATCTCCATCAACTGCCCATTCCGTGCTCTTCCATTGGTGGTTCGCTTTTAAAAAAGCTTTGAGCTTCTCGATATCGGTCTTAGGGTTCACAGGAGAAATTGTGAGAACAAGTCGGTCAGGTAGGATGGTGTTTTCTTGCGAGAGCACTTTCAGCTGTTCAAAGGTGACGAAAACTTTAGATGCACCATTGTTCAGGACCTCTACCACATCATTCCAGGAGCGCAGTGATCTGACATCGACATAATTCTTGAGTGTCGAAAAGTTCCGGCGTAGGAAGCTTAGTCGAGACTGTAGGCTCTCTGGGGTTGCAGTGAAGAGAGCAGATCCGAAGAGGGCGACTTCGTCGATCGTCAATCCGGTAGGCCTGGCGCTAGTGATGTCGTCTGGGTCGACCGAAATCAGCATTCCGACGCCCATACTATGTGGTGTGTTAATCGTTCACAGTGGAATATTGCTCGTGCGCAGCTCAACAAAAAAGATTTACACGCCGAATATTAACCGTGCAAGCGATAAAACTTTCACCTGCTGCGTTCGTTTCACAAAAAGGTCGCCCGCGGCGCCCGCAGAAAAGTGGGGTTCATTATTTCTACAATCTTATTTCATGTTTTGACGCCATTCTGATAATCGCTTACACTGATAATGCTGTACAAGATTACACTGGTACATGTGCGACAGGCTGGCCCTTTTATCGCTCACAGCCCCACCAAATTTACATCTTCTGCTCTAGAAAGCCTTAAAAGTAATGACCTACTTAAGAGCTAAGAATCAAAGGTTTGTTATCCTGAGAAAATGAAGGTCCAAAATTTAAATTTCAAATGACTAGTAAAACGCCGCAGGCACCTGTAGTAGTGCACGCCTGTCATTCATATTATACTTAAATGACGGTTAGCTACAGAAATCCCAAGCCTGTGTTGCATTTTGCTTCTGAACGCAGTACCTGGGCAACCCTTCTAGCTTTCGTTAGCTAAGGATTATATGCAATTGATGGCCTCTGCAGCGGAATGAAAAGCACCCATCCAGCCACTCATGGCACTCTACCTGGATGCTGCCAAGATATTGCAGAATAACTCTAGCAACGGCTCGCTCAAGTCCATTGTCTACAAATCAAACCTGAAATCGTCCAAGCCAGCCGTCTATGCTCTCATCTCAGAGTGCTCCAAGCTGGACACTCTGCTCAAAGAAGTGATAGATCGTGCAGGTATCCTTGAACAAGAACCCAAGGTTCGTTTAGCCGTGCTCGATCGCAATGTGTCGCTACTAACTCGGTATGTCTAATGTAGTTGTCTCCTCTTCTCGCCCTTTTCCTCGTACATGATCTGCTGTTTGCCAAAGACGGAATTGCTACATCAGTTGGCCACCCTCTGCGAAAGGCCATAGACAGACACAAATCTCGTCTCCGCTCAGAACTTACAAGAGCAAGAGTTCGGAGGAGATGTGGCTCTGTACTGGCGCTCAAGAACACTATTGTGAAAGAAAATGCCCCGCCGGCCTCTAGGAAGAATCATGTCAGATGGGCCCGTGTCAACACTATTCGCTCGACGGTAGAAGAGCAACTACGAACTACCTTCATGGAGTACAGGATCGTGGACACTGTGGGAGAGGTCTCAGCTGCTCAGCCGGGCGACAAGATTCTCAAGGTGGACGATAATATCCCTTCATTACTCGCATTTCCTCCAGCTCTCGACTTGACAAAAACTGCGGCCTACCAAAGCGGGCAGCTCATCCTGCAAGACAAAGCTTCCTGCTTTCCGGCTTACTTATTGCTAGGTAACTCTACCCCATCAGGGGATGTCATCGATGCATGCGCCGCGCCAGGAAACAAGACGACTCACCTTGCAGCACTGATGCAGAGTAATCTAATTACCATCTTCGCTTGCGAGCAAGACGCGACACGATCAGAGACTCTGCAGGCTATGGTCCAGCGCGCCGGAGCAACCAACGTTGTCTTACTTCCTCGGCAGGACTTCCTTGCGCTCAAGTCTGATGATTCAAGGTATCGTAACATAACACACGTGCTACTGGATCCGAGTTGCTCAGGAAGTGGTATGATGGGCCGCGAGGACTTGCCGCGACTAGTTCTTCCAAGGAATCCAACCAATACTACCTCACTTAACTCCCGGTCGAGAAAGGAGGAGCAAGTGGAGCTCGCGGATTCCGGCGATCGTTCGACAGACAACCAGGAGGGAAAACGAATCTCTGTTTTGTCTGATTTTCAAACTAAGCTCATTTTGCATGCGATGTCATTTCCCTCGGTTATACGAATCTCATATTCGACATGCTCCACTAACGTCCAGGAAAACGAGGAGGTCGTAGCGCGGGTTTTGCAGAACCCTGTTCATGGATGGCGCCTCTTGTCTCGGCACGAACAAGTAATTGGGATGAGGAAATGGCAACACCGAGGCATAAGACACCGTCAATCCAACACAGATCCATCCGCTGCTGGATCAGAAGATAGGCCTACACTATCGGATACTGATTTGGAGGCTTGCATTCGAAGCTGGCCTGGCGATGAAGAATGCGCTATTGGCTTCTTCGTTGCGTGTCTCGTCCGAATCGACTTATCCGACAGTTGCAGTGACCAGCAGGACCAAGACGTGTGGGACGGATTCAGCGACCATGGGTGATGATTGAACACGACCTGCAGGAACCCTTTTTCCCGGATTGTGGAGGCCATAACTCACTGTTTCCTGCTACATCTAAAAGCCATTTGCTGTGGCCTTGTTCCCCGTGATGGGAAGATAAGTGAGGTACACCACTCCCTGTGGCTTGGTCTGTAGAGTTGACTAGGAAACTTCTCTTAGGCACATAAAGGCGGTAACTACAATGTTCAGGAGATGGGCCAGGGAAGGATTTGTTAAACGCCAAATGTGCTAGACAAGAGGCTGGACAGAGTGGCTTCCTCCTGGTGAATATGTAGTCCGGACTGGACAAACTGTATAGATGAATTAAATGGTGGACATTGCACTGCCCAGGAGAGCGCGACAAACTGTTGCAGGTAAAGAGTTAAAAGTTGAAGTAGGCAAGATCCTCGAGCACATTTGGATCAGCCTGCATATCTTTTTCTGCGTTTGTCCGTCTTCTATATCCTCCTCCGTAGAAGCCAACTTCGAAGGAGGACAGGATCTATTTATCCTCTGGGATGACCTCACATCAACATCGAGCACACGTTGCCATGACCCAAACCTTGTTGGAGTCGGCTTGCGCATTGCCCGCCGATCAAACGGCCAGTAAGCCCACACAAGGCGAACGTCATTGGGCTGGAGAGGAGAAGATGACGTCGTTTTGTGCCAGTAGGGCCCCCTCAAAAGCTGCGTTTAACAGGCAGTCCGGCGCTGCACATTTACATCATCCTTTAGCTTATCCTCTTCATCTTCCCTTACCTCGCGACACCTACTTGTCCCCTTGTGGTGTTAGACATCTTGCAAATCCTCGACATCAAACCGAAGTTTGGCCGGCCCTCTGGCTCCTCCGAAGCCAAGATTCGTCGATATTCCTGGGCTGCCCTGCATACAGGTTGGGCAGAGTCTGAATAAGCTAATTAACTGTTTTGCAGCCTACAGACTAACCACCTGAAAACCCTCGGCCCCCACCACATCTCTCTCCTCCATCCCAGAACCCCTCCGACCCGTGGACGCTGGGCTACTGGTAGAATAGAAACCTAAACAATGTCGACGATACAGAATCTCAAGAACTTCATCCGTCATGGCAAGCAGGCTCGAGCTGTCGACCCACCCCGCGACCAGCCAACCACCAATGTTTCAACAGTGCATGCCCAGAAGCATGGAATAAGCGAACCAGTCGCCGGCCAATACATACAGCATAGCCAACAAGTCGTCCAACCCAGTCCTGGAGCATACTCTGTCGGGGCCGGCGATAACCGCAACGTCACAGCCCAGATGGGCGGGGTCACCGCTCACGCCCACGGCAAAGGCCAGAAGCTGGACCGCCAAGCAGACGTTGAGGCCATCGTCGCCGAAGAACGCGATAAGGCCCGCAAAATGCCGCACTATCCCGGACTGGAACGATACATTCTTTCCGAGAAAATGGGCGACGGAGCTTTCAGCAATGTCTACCGAGCTAGAGACACCCAGACAAATGAACAAGTTGCAATCAAGGTCGTTCGCAAGTTTGAAATGAATTCCAATCAGGTATGCCCGGGTCCTGGGATATCGCTTTCCTTTGTCTTGATCCTCCTCTCATACCTTATCCATCATTACCATTTTAAGATTTCCGACCAACCACTCTAACTTAGGGCGATGCTCACCTTCATCCCGATTTCAAGAAGCAGCCGAAGGTCGTCGAGGTGCGCATAATCCCCTGTGTCTTCTTACTGTGCACGATTCGTTCGCGCGGCCATGTCACTCAGTTCCGGGTCGAACATAAACTAATCAACGATTCAGCGAGCGAATATCTTAAAAGAAGTCCAGATTATGCGCCAACTCGATCATCCTAATATTGTCCGACTAATTGACTTTTCCGAATCGCGGCAGTATTACTACATCGTTCTCGAGCTCTGCCCCGGTGGAGAGCTTTTTCATCACATTGTTCGATTGACTTACTTTAGCGAAGACTTGAGTCGACACGTCATTGTTCAAGTAGCAAAAGCGTTACGATACTTGCACGAAGAGCGGGGTGTTGTTCATCGGTATTTGGAATCCCTAGCCTTGAGAGCGTATGCTAACTCATATTGAAGTGACATCAAACCAGAAAACTTGCTCTTTTATCCTATACCCTTTATCCCAACCAAGAATCCGAAGCCACCTGGACCCGACGACGAGGACAAAGCCGATGAAGGCGAATTTATCGATGGTCTTGGCAGCGGAGGGATTGGTCAGATCAAGCTAGCTGATTTTGGCCTCTCCAAGGTCGTATGGGATTCCCAGACCATGACTCCATGCGGGACGGTGGGTTATACTGCACCTGAAATCGTAAAGGATGAGCGGTACAGCAAGTCGGTCGACATGTGGGCATTGGGGTGTGTTCTTTACACCCTGCTTTGTGGTTTTCCTCCCTTCTACGACGAGTCCATCCAAGTCTTGACCGAGAAGGTTGCCCGAGGGCAATATACCTTCCTGTCTCCGTGGTGGGACGATATCTCCAAGTCGGCACAGGATCTTGTGTCACACCTTCTGACTGTCAACCCCGACAAACGGTACACTATTGATGAGTTCCTGGCCCACCCATGGATCCGTAACACCACCGAACCTACCTATGCCGCAGCAGATGCACCACCTCTTGCCACTCCCTTGGCAGCTAGACAAAAGGAGTGGAGTGTATCCAATAAGGTGGCCGATCAATCTGCTCCCGATTTTCCACAGACGCCAGGAACCCCGGGATCTCGGCGAATGGATTTCAGATCCCCTGGTGCGGTTAATCTTCGAGAAGTCTTCGACGTTGGGTACGCTGTACATCGACAGGAGGAAGAAGCAAAACGAAGGAAGAACTTCAAGCAAGGCTATCGCGGAGGTGGGTTGCCCGGTCAGCTGAACCCTCTCAATGAGGATGATGACTTCGACGATGATGAAGAGTACGAAGAGGAGACCGTGGCAAGCAAAGTTCCCAAGAACCAAGCCCCCTCCGATGTTTCGAGCATGGAAGCGAAAATGCAGTCCACGAATTTATCAGGCATCCAACATTCAGCCGCAGCCCAGGCAAGAGTCTCAGCGGTCCCAAGGAGCAATCATCATAATCAGCAACAAGAACGCGGTTATGGTCAGCATAGTGCTGCCGTAGCGGCAGCAGCAAAGAAGAGTGTAGGGAAAAAGAATCAGCAGCCATTCGAGCTCAGCCTCGATAACTCTAGTATTCTTGGTAGGAGGAACAAGGTTGGTACTGGATTGCAGATGCCAGACAAACCAAGCAAATTGAGAGAAGAAATGATTGTCCATTGAACAATCTGCAATGTTTGTGGTTTGATAGCATACAACACAGAGAATGTCTTTGGCCGATATGGAGAGGCAACGGGGCTTGGCTCAATGTACCTACTTAGAGAATAACAGAAAACGATCGGCGCCTTGGGCGACATCACCTTGCCTCCCGAGCACACACTTTAAGATATCGTAAACCTCATATCTGTCGGTAATTAGCGGACAGAGTCTTAACCAGGTTGTATCGCAAGAGGGTAGAGACTGAACCCAAAGCAATTGGGAATTCTTTTTCTGGGACAGCCGTTTCGAATGATTTTGGGACAGATTTCACCTGGGCAGTAGTATTACCAGTATACTGCATCATATTTATTACCACACGACGGTTATGACGTTGACACGGCACAATTTATAATAAGCTTGCCGCCAAACATTGACCGAACTCAATCAGATTGCTGACTGCGCTCCTTAACCAAAATTCAACTCCAATGAGATTACCTCCACTCTGATCAAGTGTACCAACCACATTACCTTCAACCTGACTGTCAGACTAAGGTGGCGAGCGCAATCTGGATTACGAATACCGGGAGTAAGACCTATTCTTGTCGTCTCTAGGAGGCAATTCGTACGGGCCGGCTGTAAGCTGACCCGCGCCTTTGCGAAAGGTCATCCCTGAGAGTTTCGGAAACCTGAAGTCCGCTCTGTCGATTCCCATCGTAACTGGCGGATGGAGTGTTCAAGAATAGTAATTCGGCCAAAATGCGCTAAACCTCGAACGCGATAATAACCAAATTCGAGGGAGCAAGTTAACTTAGTAGGCCTTGTCTGGCAAGGTTCGGTGGCGGAATGCAAATATTCACAGCCAACGATGAGGCGCAGTTATCTCATCTTCCATTGTCAGGCAGGCTCACCATGTCTCATCAGCCCACCATCTCAGAAATCTGGACGGTATGGTAGGAATTGATGTCTGATGTGACAAATTTCATTTGACCCAACATATAAGGGCCATCTCAATATCCGGAAGATGGCCATACGTTATCAAAATTCCACCGCGACTTTAGCCGCAACAGTGTCTCTTGTTTTTCATCCCACATTCGCTTGTTAGCAGTTTTTCATTCACGCAAAAACATTGCTTGATAAGTAGGTACACTGTTAGTTGTCTTCAAAGTTCAAAAGTTCGACATGCATATCTCCCCCCATATGATCATTGTTGTCTTGGCTGGTTCAGCCCTGGCGATTCCTTTTGCTGCTGACGCCAAAAACGGCACCTGGATGTCAACAAGGTTGTCTACCTCGACTTCTACTATTCCAACATCTTCCGCTTCGGGTTCTACCCCAACATCCAACTCTACAGCGCCCCCTCATCATTATACATCGGCATCCGTCAGCTACAGCTACTCCACCACCACCGAAATAATCACCAAAACGACTTTCATTCCCTGCTCGACTCCAGTTGCAACTATTGCTGGGACCACCTACTTCTCCACCTCTCTGACCACTTCAATTTGGACTTCAACTTCTTGCTATCCCCTTTCCACTCCTCGGCACCCTCAACCAATACCCCCGGCAAGTACCACTACCATTCCGCAGTCACCGGCAGTGACTCCTCATCCTTCCAAAGAATGCCCAACTGGCGTCAGGACGGTTACTGTGGTCGAGACTGTCAGTGGTCCTACCCAAGGTGGCTACTGGTATCCTCCATCTCTGTGCCAGAGTTGTCAGACCATTACCTACACCGATGTATCAGGCAACATCGTGACCATTGCCATCCAGAAGCTACCAAGCCCGACCAGCACTGGCCACCCCGTATCCACTACAGGCGCGGCAAGCAATACCCAGCACTTGACACATCACGCCAGTGGAACTGGCATCTCCAACAACCGCGCGAGTACTAAATGGACTCGTACAGCTTCTATATCAGGGAAGTTTACAAGAAGCATCTCCCCAGCCTCATTCCCGCCCACTTCCTCCGCCACTGCTTCGCACAGTATCAGCAGCAGCACAAGTAAGACCTTGCTGACAAGTACTTCATCGACCCACGCGGGTCACGGCACAATTAGCTCTGGCTCTACAGCGACAGCGACATCAAACTCTAGCTAATCAGCATCGAGCTCTTCCACAGCAGCACCTCTGCCACAAGCACTGGAAATGCGAATCCATCCAAGTGGGCAAGGCTTTAACCGACTATTGGTAGAAAGTTTTCAATAGACGCACGTTTTCCTGAGCTTCTGATCTGGTGGATAGAAAAATAATGACTTGGATTGGGCGGATACATACAGCATGGCTCGGAAGATCTGAAGGACACTCTCCCTGGCATCGTGTAGCATACCAAGGAGTTCAGGATTTGGTTTGGATTTCTATTGAACGGAGCAATTTATAGCGAAATGTCGACATGCAACAGACATTCTCCGTATACTAGCACGTCGGTAGACCCATTCAATCATAATAATAACAGTAATAAAGATCCATCTAATAACAAAACCGCTGATGCCAAGCCTATCCAGTTGCCAAGATGTGAATATGTCTTGACATTCACGGAGAACTATCGTAACAATACCTAGTAATTCTTAAATTTATGTGATTTATTGCTACTGCGGTGGCTGTACTGGGTCAATATATAGACAAACCGACCCCTAGGCACTCACTTAAGCGATTGATGTCGAGTTTTGAAACCTTCTAGCTAGCTATCACAAGGTCCGATAGAGATCCGACAAAGGCAACCAGACAGAGAAGCTTTGGTCCAGCAGGAGTACTTTCCAACCTTCCGCTACAATATTGTGGCGAGATTTGTTGGTGGCGAGGATTCATAACTATCAACACGCCATTCACCAACGGCGGCACCAACCACTACGACAAGATGCCATTAGGCAATCGTGTCAGCAATGTAGGAGAACGTCCTTCACGAAGGGGCTAGAATCCAAGCTGGATTTCAGATATCGTCCTACGAATTCTCACGCAAATCTGATTGACTGCTAGAAGATGCAAGGCGATCGAAGACACCATTTGGTCGCTGATGAGGGGTTATCTAATCATGTGAGATGATAGGCCACTAAATACTGTATCACTGCATCTAAAGTATACGACTAGGGTGGGGACAAGTGACGCGCGTCCTTTCAGGCCGAGAGTGACGTTTGTGCCCATCATTCAGCTGGGAGTGTCTCTACATCTGAAGACATCTTCAGCGCGGTATTTAAAGTTACACCAGCTTGCCTTGCAGTTGTTGCCGACCAGACTAATGACTCTTGGTAAGCTGTGATACTGACACTCAAAGTCTGCGATTATGTCTGCTCTGGTGTCAGAAGTGGCTAAACTCAGCCCTTTCAAAAGTTCCACTCACGAAGATGATGACGAAGAGAGGGGCGAGAAAATTGATGGTGGATCTAGCTCTCGCAAGAGCACTATTCCGAGAAGCCAGCTTAGAGTGAACTCGGCACTGAAATCGTTTCTTGTCACTCAGAATGTCTTGCCCAAGGACGATGCTACGGGGAGCTCAAATCAATCTGAGGCGTTGAAAGTGTTGTTGGACAAAGCACCCATCAATGTTCCACGCTCCCTGACAGATAGATCGCATCCGCTTCCGGATTACTTTATCAGTTCGAGCCACAATACCTACCTCCTAGCAAACCAGCTGTATGGCACATCGAATGCTTCGGGCTATATCCATGCTCTCAGCAATGGGGCACGTTGCGTTGAGATCGATGCCTGGGATGCGGAGGATAACAAGGAGGAACCAAAGGTCACTCATGGCTACACGCTTGTGTCCCATGTTCCGTTTCGCAAAGTTTGCGAGACCATCCGAGATGTGGTGGATAAGGAAACATCGGGTCCACCAAACGCTCAAGGCTATCGAGCTGGCCCTATTTTCATTTCACTGGAGAACCATTGCAGTGCACAAGGACAACTTCGCTTGGTTGAGATCATGAAAGAGGTCTGGGGTGATCGGCTACTAACCAAACTTATTACAGACGATGAATTGCAGGATCGGCAGAGTGTCGCTAATTATGTCCGTCTCGAAGAACTGGAATCTAAAATTTGTCTTATTGTGGAATTTCATCTCACGAAAGATCAGATTGAACAGATTGAGGAATCAGAAGGCGCAAATTCAGAAAACGAGGAAGAAAAGAAGGTCCGCGAGGAGTACTTACAGAAAAAGCGCGCCGCAGCCGCCGCAATCATCCCTGAGCTTGCTGAGCTTGGGGTATATGCTCAATCCATCAAGCCCATTGACAACTCTTGGTTCGATGCAGAGTCGCTTACCAATGGGCCTCGCCACCCTCTGATAAATCTCTCTGAGACGAGTCTAGCCCAGCACGTGCAGCAGAAAGCTACCAGCATTGCGCGAAACAATACCAGTCATCTTATGCGAGTGTACCCAAAGGGTACCCGTATTACCTCGGCAAACTTGAAGCCAGTACCTTTCTGGAATACTGGAGCACATATATGTGCCTTGAATTGGCAGACATTTGGTGCGAGTGTGCAGCTCAATGAAGCACTCTTTAGTGGAACTGATGGCTACGTCCTGAAACCTGCAGCCTTGCGCGCCGGGGGGAATGGTAAACTCAGCACTGGAAGGACGAAGAAGCTTCACCTTCAGATTGCGGGAGCGACGGACATACCTGTTCCATCTGGCCGTGATGCAAATGACATCAAGCCATACATTTCTTGCACGATGTATCATCCTGACAATCTGACAGGTAGTCCTCCCAAGCGGAAAACTAAACCATACAAGCACCACAAAATCAGTGGCCTGCTTCATGGAGAGAGCTCGCCAGTGACTGACCCAATCTGGGATGAGACATTGGAGTGGGAGTACGAGGAGAATGAATTGGTTTTCTTAAGGATCCTACTCAAAAGCGATGACAGCTTTGCAAAAAATCCCATTCTAGCGGTTGCTGCTGTTAGATTGAGCTATGTGGCCAGTGGTTGGGTGTTCATTCGGATGTGGGATTTGAAGGGCCGAGAAACATCTTGCACATTGCTGGCGAAGTTTCGGTTTGATGACCTGTGATGAGACCTGACTGGCTGCAACAGAAACGAAGGCCACCTGAGTTGCCTGGGTTGATTCCGGCCAACGGTTTGTGTAATCCTCGATTGGCTGTTTTCTGAAGCTATGAAACATTCGATGAGCAACTTGACGAGAACACGGACGCAGGGTGGCACGATCACGTGACTTTGAAGAAAAGGGAATAGCCGACTTGGCGAGGACGTAACTCGATTCACTACTTTTCGCTTCCAGCCTCTCCATTCCATTCGTCACCGCATTGATTGAACTCGTCTTGTCTGTTTGGGCCCTTGTGGATGATAATATACTCCCTTTACTTCTGAGACACACTTTATCTAGTATCATCTCGGTCCCTCGATATCCGCTCCTGCATCTGCACCGTCTAACTGGTCGAGATCGCACCTGATAATCCACTCTCGCCCTCTGCGCATGTTCAACTGACTCCATTCTTCGCCGACTTACGCTTGTTCAGAAAACCCACCGTCGCATCTTGTCGCCTCCGATCTTTCTGCATCCAGAAACAAGACGTGCCTAACACATCCTATCACTTGATCATAATCAGTCTGCACTGCGCCCGGATTGCAGGAGGAATAAGCATTGTCTCCCATCTGTTTCGCCTGAATATGACAAATGTCTACGATGAAGGACCCTTGCTAATATTAGCCAACTAAGTGGGCATCACCAATGGCTCGCAAGGTCGAATATGTTATCAATGGGCCTCCGGCAATGGACCCTGAACTTTCGCAGCCTCCCCACAAGCCATTATCTATACGGCGGGAACACAAGGCTCAGCCAACCGATCTACGAACACTCTATCGTCACTCAGCTTTTGATCGGGCATCGGGTGAGTCGAATTGCTTCCATCCAGCAAGCGGCGTGCCTGCGACACCGGTCCTGCCTCCAACACCCCCAGCTGTCAGCTATGAGGCTCATATCCAAGGACATAACGAATCTTCGGAGGTAATGACCCACAGGTCATCAGCCCGGACTCCTCTCAATCAACATAGTCCTCCCACGCCGGATAATACTCCTCCTAGACACCGCAGATTGCTCCTACAGCCGCCGATTCTAGGCACTCAGCTGTCTCTTGTCTCCACTCATGCAGAATCCTTCAAAACTGCTGCAGAAGACTTCACTTCTGACACTGACTCCTTGCTGTCTCCGGATCCTCAATACCACAACCATTCGACTCACGTGCCCCATCGTCAACTTTCGAATGTATATCCACTTGGACTGAGCACAATTGGTCAACCACCTGTACATCCTTACATTAAATATGTCTCTCCTAACCACAGAGATATCAATACCGGTACCAATATGGATCATTTGGCGAACCCCAAGGAGAAACACGAATATGATCAGGTGAATATTGCTGGTGTTTCGGCCGAATACCGAGCTGTGCGAGGATTTAGTAGCAAGGACATCACTCGAAAGCAAGAGTGCGATGAAGACCCTGAAAGAGTTCCTCTTGATGCTCAACACGCCGAATATGCCACATCTCCAATCGAGCTCCACATCGGTGCAAAATTGCGAGACAGTCCGAAAGAAGCTGAGGAATTTTCAACTTCTACATCAGCAGAGAAGCTTGCCAGCATCATAGGTTGGACACAGTCTGTCGATCCTGAATTGAACGATTACAGGCGGGCTTCAGGGATGTCGACCACCTCTACCATTGGTGCAATTGTTCTCGACTCATCTCCTTTGCTGGGCCGACGCACCACACTGCGCAAAACCACAAAGAATATTTCATTGCGTTCAGCCAGTTCCCCACTTCCGGACTCCATGAGGGCATCTCAGGTTTCAAGCAACGATTCACCACACCGGCTGGTTCACAAGAAGGCGAGACTGAGCAATGAGAACCGACTAAGCTTCGGGTCAGAGCCGTCAAGATCGCACAACATGGCCTCCAACACGGTGTTGCCGAAAATCGAAGTGATAAAAGTTGCTGTCATTCCTGAGAGGTCCTCATCCCTGCAGTCCTCTGCTGCTAGTAGTCGCAGACACTCTTTGTCTGGCACTTCCTACAAAACGCAAGTCAGTAAGAGTTCGAACAACGCACCTCCTTCTTCCTGGCAGCAAAAACGGACAGCATCAGAATCGCAGGATAAGGTCAAAGAACACCAACAGCCTATTGTCATGCCTCCACGAAACTTGTCTCTTTCTGCACCTCCTTCGAGTTCAACTTCACGAGCCAACTCGATGACCTCGATGGCTTTTCGTGTGCAGAGACAGAAGGCTGAGAAGGATCTGCGTAAAACGTTGGACCGTATGGAGTCTGACAGGCTTCTCTCCTCTCTTCAGAGAGTTCAGCGGCAGCAGCAACTACACCAGCAGCCACACCAGCAAATGTACAATGGCGCTGAAATATTCGAGTCAAAAGTCGGCGCTGGAGAGTTGGTATCTTCGAGTACAGTGGAGAGGGTTCCCACAGTAATATCCAACCACAACTTGCCTGACATGAGCATCATGGGTGAGCTGGACGCTCACCAGCCACATGTCATAGCTACTCAGGGCGCATCTGAATGGGCCGCACTGAGAGCCCCCTCTGTGCTATGTACACCATTCAGCCAACCTTCGTACCAGTCAGCGTCACCTGAGATCAATGAAGCAACTGCCGTTAACATTTTCCCTCACAACAATCACTCAGTGCAAATTATTGAGTCGAATTTGGCACAGGAGTCCAGAGCAGTACAAACGCTTAGGAGAGATCGGTATATGAAGAATGAGGCACAATCTCCTCTGCGGAACCCAAGACCACCACCTCTACCTCCCAAGTTCAGTGTGGTCTCGGCTAGTTTTGGTACTGAGCTGGACCAGCAACATGGCAGTGGTGAGTTCGGATCTGCCAGAAGAACACCGTTGCAACAGCGAACTGAATCCCTGGCGAAGGCACTTGGGAGAGGGATGAGTCTGAAGAACGCGAAGAATCGGAAAGCTAGTCAAGACCTTGACAGCGACCTGTACCCCTTCTGGCGGCCTCGTCCATTCTGGGTTGATGTAGACAGCGACGTGATACCATCAGCAGCGGATCAGGATTACTCCGTCGACCAGTCAGGGTCAGTCAGCAACTCGCTTGGCTTTCCGCAGCCGGATACCGTTCTCAGTGGGCCGGCTTCCTTGATCCGCCGCATTTCTCGGCGCAGGCGTCGGAACAGAGCAGTAGAGAAGCAGACAAGCCAGTCAAGTCTCTCACGATTGCGCACTAGCCAAAACTTGTACAAAAACCCTCTGCTTGGGATCAATCTGAGGCTGATTGGAATCCGTGAAATCGAGCAGCGGATCCTCTTCGCCAAGCAGAAGAAAGAGGATGAGAAACGTGAAAAACGAAGAGCAGCATTACGTGAGAGCATTGGAACGAGTGTCATCTCGCAAGGAGATTCCCGATTTCCCGCAACCAGTTCTGGGTTGATAAGAGCGTGACAAGCGAAACCGGTGATATGCTTCAGCTTCACTTTGGAACAAGGTGTATTGATTTTTGGAAGACAATAATTGAAGATCGAGACAATGAGGACGAGCTACGATGCCTTGATGATATGATGAACTTTGAGATGATTGATGACCCTGTATCATAAGATGTGCGACACATCTAGCGTTGGATACATGAATAGGATTGTTCTTGATTATCTCAGTGATGTCGTGGGTCTCTGTTTTGAGCTTCGTGGGTTTTGATCATTATTTCGAGATCAGTGCTATCGATGAAGGGTTGTAGACCAGCACTAGAGTTAAACACAGTGACTGTGGCTAGAGGTCAGTGAGTATACGGCACGTGCTCTCGCTGCTGCATATGATCACCTTCCTGGTTTCGGTTTGCTTCGCTGGTAAATAGGATGCTGCTGCATTCGACGTTATTTGATTTCTTCTTGAGACGTCGCTGTACTTCGCTTTTGATGAGATCCCTAACAGTCTTGCGGTCACTCATTTCTTCCCAGCACTATCATTTACTAGAAGCGACACTCACGTGGAAGGAGAGTCAAACTGGTTTTCAGGTGGGGATGGCTTGGCAGGGTAGGGGTATTTGTGACCTTTCCAGCCCCGCCTCCAACTTGAATCAACTGCGATATCGGCAGGACGTACACCAACCCACAACATCATCGAGCTTTCAAACTGGATTCGACACAACTTGTCCCAAATGGGGTTGCGGACGCGCGCTGGCTTCCTCGAACCCCCCCGGTTGGCCATAAGCGAAATGCATCTGCCGCCGAGCTCGACAGCACACCCGTCAGTCCCGACATCGAGTCCCCTGACCGGCACACAGCAGAGGATGTTCAAGGCAAGAAGAAACCTGTGAAAAGAGCCTGCAACGAGTGTCGCCAGCAAAAGGTACGCGGCCATATTACTCTTGACGGGCCTGTTCTGGTGACTCGAAGCTTCAACATGAGGAAATCCGTGTCCTCGTCGACCTTCTTCAATCTGGTCGCTGTGTGGATTTGGCTAAGTAAACTGACTCTCGACAGCTTCGATGCGATGTCGTGCAATATCCCTTCACCGTGTGCTCCAGATGCAGGCGCCTGCGTCTCGAGTGTAAGATTGAAGACCATTTCAAGAGGATTGGCAAGCGGTCTCGGAATGCGGAAATGGAACGAGAAATCGTCGAGCTGCGCAAACAGGTGTCGGAGCAGGCCACTATCCTGCGAAACGCTGGTCTATCGAGCCCAAGCGCAGCCAACGGAGCACACCCTACCACTCAGTCTCAGAATTTTGCCCATGACGCCGCAGCTGGTCTGCTAGATCTCCGAAGCGGACTCGACAAGACGGCCAGCAATGCAGGGTCCATCCTGAAGAGGCTTGGACCTGTTGCTCTAACCGCAGAACGAGTCAGAGAGTTGCACCAACGCTACTTTACACTCTTCCACCCTTTCCTACCCTTTCTCAATCCTGAACGTACACCAGATGAGTATTACCAACGATCTCCACTGCTCTTCTGGGTAATGATGAGTGTGGGAGCTAGACACTATGGCGGCGACCCTGACTTGTTCAGTATTCTCTGCCAACCACTAGCTAAGCTGACGTGGGAAATTATTGCAGATGTTCCACAGAACTATCACGTTGTCAAGGCATTGATTTTGCTATGTGCATGGCCTCTACCAACGAGCAGCACCTCTACTGATCCCACTTTCATGTATTGCGGCCTGATGGTCCAAATAGCCCTTCAGATTGGCCTCCATCGCCCCAGCCATGCCCAGGATTTCTCCAAATTCAGGATAGAGCTGAGAGACGCAGAACTGCAAGATCGAGTTGTAGTTTGGAGCGTATGCAATATCGTGGCTCAGCGCATTGCAACAGCCTATGGCCAACCTCCTTTAACCATCTACGACTGGACATTAGGACCTAAACCTATCGAAAACAATCCGGGTTACGAATTACCAGCTCCCATCCTCAATCGCTTGTTGATTGAGAAGTTTGTCGATCGAGTCACCCGGTCGCTGTACATGGACGACAAGGACCCCGTCGGACTAACGACAGACAAAGACAGGGGCCAATACATAAAGCTCTTGCTTGACCACTTAGAACACCTCGAGGATCAGCTCCGAAAAGATACGTCTCCCATTACCAAGATTCATCTCAAAGCGGCTGTTCTACACATGCGATTGAGCGCCTTCTTCTCTCCTCCGCACCTTGAGAGCTACCGTGAAGACTTGCTCGAATTGTACCATGCAACGACAGAGTTTCTTGAAGCATGCCTCGGTCTTGAAACGGAAAGCAGCGTCAGCTTGACATCGAGCCACTCTCATGGTTTATCATTGTCATATGGGACTAATTATATCTTTTATATGATGTTGGCTGCCGGCTTTTCCCTCCTCAAGCTCATGCATAACTTCCTGAGTCAGCACGAGCTCGATACGCGAGGTGCATCTGATTTGTTAACGAGAACCCTATTTGCTCTCCGAAGCATGAGCGTTTCTGAGGATGATCTGGCCGAGCGACTAGCAGAAGTCCTTGCTCAGGTTTGGAAAAGTGGTCGAGTGAGGGCCGAGCCGAGTCACAATATCGGAGAGCAGAGCCGTGACGACAGTCTACAACTAAAAGTCAAATGCCGAATGTCAACGTCCCTGGTATTTGACTCGATCTGGAGGTGGCGAAAGAATTTCAGATTCAAAGGAGGGAAACCTTCAGAAGGCACGATCATTCTTTCTTCGTTTGCAATTTTGTCACTAACTCTCCCACGCAGTGCTCTCCCAGAATGCGGCCATTCCAGTTGACATGCAAGCCTCGTCTCGAATCGATTCAAGAGATAACGGCAATATGATGATGGAGAGCAATGAAGATGCGCCCATCATGGCAGCTGCAGTGGTGCCCGGTATGGCTGGCATGTCAACAGGTATGCTCAGCGACTGCGGAATAGACTCTGGCCAGGCCAACTACGAAGTTTTCGACCCGCTAAATTGGATGCTTGACGGAATCGTCGATTTTCCGTACAACTTCAACCCAGCGACAGGCATGATTGACTAATCAAGAATCCATAGCTTAGAATCAGGGGACATGTAATGCAATGTGAACATCTCCATCCATAGTCTCAACATGTTTTGCTCCCAGATTTAGTTAATGAACCTTGCCATGGACAATATGACTGATTTGAATTCCTTAATAGACACGAGGCTGCTAGCAAAGTGGTAAATCTTGCTGGACACTTCATCTATTTAGGAAGTCTTGTATCTATCTCGTATCGAAAACTAGGAGATTGATGGTAGCCTACGCTAAGTTAGGCACGGCTATGAGCCTCAGACTCCTTACATAGGAGGTTGTACTCCATGCCTATTCACTCTTGGCGCCCCGCTAGGCTTGAAACGGACCCTAACTTGTCCGGCCACTGTACCACTACGACTCCTTTGCTTTCCCGGTACAAGCACAAACCTCTCAGCAGCGTCACCTCTAAGACACGTGCAAGATGGATTTTGAAGGTATCAAGAACCGAGTGCAAAACCTCACTCTTTACGATCTCAAAGCCGGAGTACGGCAGGTCCAAAATGGTACACATGGAGCAGACTCTGGAACGACCGCACTAATACTCTGTAGCCGTAATGAACCTCACCGAGATGGAAGCTAAAGTCCGAGAAGCCACGAATGCAGATCCATGGGGAGCTTCAGCAACATTAATGCAAGAAATTGCTGGTGGCACACACAACTAGTCAGTGTCCGGGATTGTGCCCTTGGGATTTGACGCTGACTGCAGTAGCCAACAGCTCAACGAGATCATGCCCATGATATACAAGCGCTTCACGGACAAGACAGCAGAGGAATGGCGACAAATTTACAAAGTATGAGCTTCCTTTCCTCCGCCAAATTGCCCGCTCACCATTGTCCGCAGGCCCTGCAATTACTTGAGTTTCTGGTCAAGAATGGCTCAGAGCGAGTGGTAGATGATGCTCGGTCACATCTATCCCTCATCCGCATGCTGCGACAGTTCCACTACATCGACCAGAATGGGAAAGATCAGGGTGTCAACGTTCGTAATCGATCAGGCGAACTAGTCAAGCTCCTGGGCGACGTTGATATGATAAGAGCAGAGAGAAAGAAAGCTCGGGCCAACAGAAACAAGTACGGTGGCGTGGAAGGAGGAGCTAGCTTAGGGGGATTTTCGTCCGGTACTAGCAGGTACGGTGGTTTTGGCAGCGAGTCGGCTGGCTTTGGCACCTACCAAGGGGAAGTGTATGGCGACGGTGGCGGCTTTGGAGGCCGTGAAACTGACTTCTCCAGTACACAGCGGCGAGGAGAGCAATTCGAAGAGTATGATGAAGAGGAAGAAGGTGCTACAAGGCCGTTTGGAGGCAAGATGACGATAGCCTCCGCGACAGTGAAGAGGGCCCCTGCGAAGCAGAAAGAGCCCGAGCAAGATCTCTTTGATTTCGGCGAGGAGCCGAAAGCTGTAGCAACCTCAGGGAAAGCGCCAGCCACGAGGGCGGTGAATGACTTCGGTCCCGCACCGGGGGACACCACCGGAGATGATGACGACTTTGACGACTTCCAGTCAGCAACATCGCCTGCAGCTGCTGGACCAGTAGCTGACCCACACGCCGCAATTCTCACTCCACCTCCACCAGCGACTTCTACAACCTCCCCGGCAACACAGTTCGCTGCCCCAAAACCAGTGGCATCTGCCCAAGCGGCCAACATCAATACCTTAATTTCGCAGACGACAAGTCCAACATCAATTGCTCCTACTCCTCCATCGGTGGCTACACCGCCTCCTTCTCAGCCTCAAAACACGCCACTCCAGCCTACCCAGAGCCAATACAAACCAACAGGACCGAACTACTACACATCGGTCAAGGCTTCGATCAATTCGACTTCTTCAAACACCTCTGTTTTTACATCTATTCCCTCACTATCATCCGGCTCACGCCAGGGGTCATACGGTTCATCCACATCCGCAGCAACCCTAGGGAAACCGACTGCAAAGCCGGTGGCATCAAGAGGAGCAGACGCTTTCGCGAACTTATGGTCCGCAGCTGGGAGCACAGCAGGCGTGCAGAAGAAGGAAATATTGAAAGGACCTGATCTTGCGAGTATGGCCAAAGCTAAAAGCGAAGCAGGACTATGGGGAACTCTAGTCGGTACCCCGTCACCAGCACCACCATCTCAGCCAGGAACAGGAGCAGCTACCCTCGCGCCAAAGGATCGCCCAAGTCAGCCGCTTGGCAATGGGCTAGATGACCTACTTGGGTAAATGCAATACAGAGCAGAGGCATAATCGAAATATGAAATATAGGAAGCCGAATCAGATAATAGATAACACATTGCCATAGTTGGTGTACGAAACCCCTATTGGCTGTCTAAATTCGCCCAAGTTGTGATTTCTTTGCAAGGCCGACTTTTGTATATAGTTAGTTACAATTAATATGGCGTCATCGTGCATTGCTTGGGGATCGCAGGCGGGGAAGCCAATCCCGCAAGGGTGCTCAACAATCAAGGGCGACCAACTACGGTAGCGCAGATATCATTGTCGCAGCTGTTGCATTGGTTAAGTGTGTAAGTGGGCTTCGTTCTTTTCTCGTCATACCCTCCATACAGGCCTCCCCCACATTCGATCTTCCGAACCCAGAGTTGAGCTGGCTGACCGGCGATGGACGCAGGCATAAGTACAGGCGAGCGGCTGGCACACAAGCGCAGCAAAAGTGCCAGGCTTCTCGACAAGCTCCGTGGAACTGGTGAAACCACGCAGAGCAAGCATTTGAGCTCAGAGACAAGCAGCCCCATTGAGACTACATACACCAACAGCTCCAGCAATAATCTTGGCATCGAGAGACTGAGCCCGCTCACGACGACCAGCACCAAAGAAAGTAGGTACACGATGGACACCGAACCGCCTGCAGAAGGTGCGACACAAAGAGAATACGGCGACAACGTGCCCTCCGGTGTTGAGGCTGGATCGGCTCCAAGCATCGAAGACTCGGTACGCACCTTTCGCGTCTTCGAAGTTCTTCGAAGCAAAGACACCGCAGCCATCTCGAAGGCAATTAGCGAGAACCAACCCTCATCCTCAAATCCGCAGCCCATACCTGGTACCACCATCCTCCATCTAGCCATCCAATGTGCTGAACCCAGTGTGGTCGAGCAGGTTATTGCCGAGGGTACAAATCTCGATGTTAATGCGCAAGACAAAGAAGGAAACACTCCACTACATCTTGCCAGCCAGCTAGGACGATACCCTGTGGTCAAGACCTTACTCGAACATGCCGCAGTCAATGATAGCATAGTCAATAGACATGGGAAGATTCCCATTGACCTTGCCCGTACTCCGGAAATCTTCAGTCAACTGCAGCTATCAAGGAGTCTCTACCTTGACCACCTCACGAAGCAAATCCAAAGCTATGTAGCTGCTGGTGACTACAAGCAACTCGAAGACCTGCTCACTGAACCCAGAGTGGAGGGTACCCTCGATGTCAACGCCCTGGAGCTTCCCACTGAACCCGATACCGTCCGGAGTGGAGGAACGCTTCTCCACGAAGCAGCAAGGAAGCGGGACATGCAACTGGCGCAGCTACTGCTTCTGCATGGTGCAGACCCCTTCACAAGAGACAGGAAAGGCAAACTCCCTCAGGATGTTACAAAAGACGAGATCACGAGGAAGATCCTCAAGAAGAGCCCTGCTGCCGCGGCCGCCCAGAGAGGCATACAAGAAAAGGCAATCCTCGGAGGTCAGCCACACCAGGGACGTTCTTCTGCCACTGGTCCTACCGATGGCGGTAATGATGCAAGGGAGATGAGAGGTTATCTGAAGAAGTGGACTAATTATACCTCGGGCTATAAACTACGCTGGTTTGTTCTAGAGGACGGCGTGCTGAGCTATTACAAGCACCAAGATGATACGGGGAGCGCGTGTCGTGGTGCCATCAATATGCGTATCGCTCGGCTCCACATGGATGCTCAGGACAAGACAAGGTTCGAGATTCACGGCAAGTCGAGTGTCAAATACCATCTCAAAGCGAACCATGTTGTCGAAGCCAAGAGATGGTTCTGGTCGCTGAATAATGCTATCCAATATGCTAAAGACGAGGCCAAGGAGGAGCAAGCAAGACGAAAAGAAGAAGCCGAGAGCCAGTCTGATCTCACGCATTCCGTCTCGGTAAAATCAAAGAGTGCTGCGACCGTGGCTCTGGCTCCGGCCCTAGCAAGCTCAAAGACCTCTTTTCGATCAGATGCCGAAGCTAGCGCTACACTCGACCCTCAAGAGGCGAGCAATACAGGTGACGAACTTCAAAGACTTCTGACTAATCCACAAACCACCATTGACGGTGAGGAGTACATTGATGGAGACGACGCTAGCAGCCATGAAGTTCATCGTCCCGCGAACAAAGACGCCTTCGACATAACTGCCCAGTCTGCCAAATTACAGCTTGAATTAGTGTCACGAGTATCAGCGGCGCTGAGTGCGAGGCAGGCTAGTCATCCCAATACCACGCTTTCAGATCCCGACGTCGTTCAAGCCATTGCCTCCTACGACTTGTCCATCAATTCTCTCAATGGTCTCATCCAGGAGCTGCTGAAGATCTCTAGGGATCGGGATGCATATTGGCAGTATCGGCTTGACCGCGATGTCGATGCACGTAAGATGTGGGAGGAATCCATGGCACAGATCGCCTATGAGTATGAGGACCTCAAAAAGAGCATCGAGGAATCAGAGACTAAACGGAAAAGAACGAAACGTGCGCTCAAGGAAGTACTGGAAGGACAGAGTCTTCCAGTGAGCAGGCCGATCACTCCGGAACATGCTCAGGTTTCGGATCGTGTGCAGTTCACGCAGGATGTTTTGAATGACATGGTCATGAGACCAGAAGCAAGAGCGAGTCCAGCCATGAGACAACGGAGAATGAGTCTCAGCAAAAGAGAAGGGAATAGAAGAAAGAGCGTCATTGCCCAGTTTACCAACTTATCAGATTCTGAATCTGGCGATGATGAAGAGTTCTTCGATGCCATTGATAGTGGAGAAGTCGAAGTAATAGAAGCCGCCATGCTGCCTTCCCGGCCTCAACCTGTTTCAACCGAAAAAGAAGGTATCAACGAACGATCCAAGAAACAAGCGGAGATCGAACCAAGCTACAAGGGCTATGAGGATGGTATCAGGGAGAAACTGAAGATGGAGGCTGACAACAGACCCAAGATCAGCCTTTGGGCCATCCTCAAGAGTATGATTGGCAAAGATATGACTAAGATGACTTTACCAGTGTCGTTCAACGAGCCCACCAGTTTGCTGCAGCGAGTTGCCGAAGATATGGAGTATGCCGACCTTCTTGACATCGCTGCAGATCGTCCAACATCGGACGAGCGAATGGTTTACGTTGCAGCTTTTGCCGCTTCTGAATATGCTTCTACCATCGGACGGGTTGCAAAGCCATTCAATCCACTGCTTGGAGAAACATATGAATACGTACGCCCGGACAAAGGGTATCGCTTCTTCATTGAGCAGGTCAGTCACCATCCCCCAATTGGTGCCGCTTGGGCCGAATCACCCAAGTGGGATTACTACGGTGAAAGTGCTGTCAAATCAAAGTTCTACGGCAAGTCATTCGACATAAATCCCCTTGGCACATGGTTCTTGAGATTGAGGCCGCAGAACGGAAAACCGGAATTGTACACCTGGAAGAAAGTGACATCGTCTGTTGTTGGCATCATCACTGGCAGTCCTACTGTGGATAACTATGGACTCATGCAAATCAAAAACTGGACAACGGGCGAAGTCTGTACACTCGACTTCAAGCAGAGGGGCTGGAAACCGAGTTCTGCATACCAGGTGCAAGGCAAAGTCGTGGGGAGCGACGGAATTACGAAGTGGTCAATCGGCGGTCGTTGGAATGACAGGATTTACGCTCGCATGACTGAAGGGTTCGAGGATATCGATGTCGGAGCCGGTAAGCAACAAGCTGTACTCGTCTGGGAAGCGAACCCGCGCCCGGCTGGCATCCCATTCAACCTCACACCATTTGTCGTGACGCTCAATGATCCTGCTGTCCAACCTGTCCCGCCTACAGACACAAGATTGCGACCAGACCAACGAGCAATGGAGGATGGCCAATATGACCTTGCAGCCACAGAGAAGAATAGGGTGGAAGAGAAACAGAGAGCCGCAAGGAGGAAGCGTGAGGCGGAAGGTACGGAGTGGAAGCCGAAATGGTTCCAAAAGACCAAGGATGAGCTGACAGGCGAGATGTATTGGGAGCATAATGGCGGGTACTGGCAGGCAAGAGAACAGGGGGACTGGAGCATGTGTGATGAAATATTTTAAGCTCCAGTAAGGTAGTGGGAGCTTGAGAAAAGCGCAAGAGCTAGTCAAGAAAACCACCCTCAGATTGAACTTTGGGATGTGCGTGGAGTGAGATGACATTTCTCAAGCGACTCCATCGCCTTGCAGATGCCTAGATTGCGGCTTGGCATTCAGTTCCCTCTCGGTGTAATTCAAAGCCACCAGCCACGGCCAACCTTTATTATTATTACAAAGATTGACCATGGAAGAGATGTGAGTCTAGTCTAGGCAGGTTTAGCCTTGAGGAGCTTACGTACCGAGGCAACGCGCTTGGCATGTGCACTGTTCAGCCCCATCGTTTCCAGATCGTCAATGTTTACTCGCGGAGCGTCAGCACTTCAGCAATAAGTTATGTGGATCAATTACTAGACTTGACTAGTGCAGGGACAAAATACCAGATTACCAGAGTTGCTGCTAACAGCCGATTTGAGGAGTGTTCTTGTTCGCGGCGTGGGCCGCTAACTCTAACCCACCCTTCCCCACAGGAGTGTTGATCCCAGCAACATGGCGAGTGGGTGTGGCCGTCAAAGGGAAAGCTGGGGGATTGTTGTGTGGTGTCCTGTTGCTGACGCGCTGAGCACTCTCCCTTCCTGGTGGTGAGCATCTCTACCTTACACCAGTCGCCATGGCGATCAGTAAGAAGTTTGGCCTGGTACTCTGTCTCACATATGTTTTCGCAAGCTTGGTGATGGCAGACAATACCACCCTGGCGAATTGCCAAGTTGGTTGACCACCGTTGATTCCATAGCGACACTGCTGACAACAACCCTAACAGGGACAATGTATCACGAATATGGTCGAGCAAGCCAATAGCCTCGGGTGTAGTGCCTCTGATATCTTCTGTCTATGCAAGAGTAATAGCTTTTTGCCGGGTGTCTATGATTGTGCTAGTCAATCGTGTCCACCTGGAACAGACAACAGCTCCTTGATCTCATACGAGTCAAAAGTTTGTGGTAATGCCCAACTTCTACTCGCCGTATCAGGAACGAATTAATTGAATTTGCAGCCGATGCATCATCAACGAGCTTAGCTTCTGCTACTGCAAGCGCGGTCTTCAGCATCACTCTCATTCCCTCTCTCTCGACTTCAACAACTACAAGCAGCGCAACTAGCTCGACCGTCACCGTCACCTCAACTGCTCCAGTGTCTCAAACATCCTCCGCGGCTAGCTCGTCGTCTAAGGGAACTGGTCTCTCCACAGGGGCGAAAGCTGGCATTGGCGTAGGAGCTGGACTGGGGGGTCTCCTCATACTAGCTCTAGCCTTCCTGTGCCTCCGGCAACGTCGACGAAAGCCGACGCGAGTCGATTCATTCAGAGCTCGACCTGAGTATACTCGCGAAGAAATCCATCGTAATCTACATGGCGGAGGTCAGTCATTTCCGCCCCCATCGCAGCCGCCGCCCACGCAAGCACTTCCACCAGTGCCAGAAAAAAGTCGAGCACGGGCTTTGTCGCACTTGAGCAACAGTGACACAACTCTAGGGAATCACCCTGGTGAAACCCCTGTGGTGGACAGGCAGAGCTGGAGCACTGATCCAATGTCGGAACCCACACAGGTGGGGAGTCCAGTGTCCCTGATCGTTGGTGGAATAAACGAGAGTAGGAGAAGCCCGACCGTTGGTGGACTGGAGTATAAATATATGAACGCTGGGAGGAGTCCAGGCTATTCAGGGGATTGAGATAAGAAAGACAGCTATGTAGCAGGATTGGTTGAAAAGATGTGGTTGGATGTTAACTAAGAAGTCTTCTTCTTTCGTACTGCGAAACGGATAGGGGTCTCTCTGTAGTTAATCTATTTTGCGTGGCGGCAAGCTCAGTGACACTGTACCCAATTTGGTAACTTATGTGAGCCCTGCGAGAAACTTAGCCGAGCCTTCCTACTGTACCAGTATCTTGTTCTCCGGCTTGTTTTGACAACGTTGCAAGCATAATCGATCCGGAATGATCTATGTGCGAGGCTCCATCATTCTGACTAGAAGACTTTCCAGGGCAATTGCCTATCCACGCACTCTAGGAGCTGTGTTATTACATCATATTCAGCCCTTGAACTTCCATGGTGCTTCTCTGGCCGCTAAGACATCCTTTACTAGACCTCACCCACGGTCTAAATCGTCCAAACCAACTAAAGGCGAAGTACTAGAGATCAATGATCTTGTCCTCCTACCCGAGGAATCAGGCGAAGAAGTCACTGTCTCATTGAAAGATCATGCAGAGCGATTCACAGTGCAGGAACCTCAGAAACACCGAACCCATGAGGGAGGCCCAACGCACGAGCCGTCTAGGGACCCTGTAGCAAAATACTACTCTGCCAAAGATCTGATCGCGCAGAGATCACCTATCTCCGATATTGTATTTCGAAAGCACTTCATAGTTGATACGTCTCCTAACGAACCCAACTCGGCCGAGTACATTCCTAAGCCTAGAGCTGATGCTTTGCCCGGCTTCGTGTACACGAATGATTTCGACTTGCACAAAGGCGGAGTTGTCGCTGTAGTCGAGATCGGTAATCCTCACACGGCAAATTGTCTCTCCTCAGCAACCATGCGCAGACTAGGTAAGGTCTTTGCAGACCTGTCCAATCGAGAAAGACTCCGAGCTGTTGTCCTGACAGGATGCAAGACAACCACCAATTACCCCGTCTTTAGCGCCGGTGCTGATATCAAGGAGATGGAAGCTTTGTCCTCAGCGCATGAAGCCCAAGCCTTTATTTCCAATGTCTTCACCGCCTGCGAATCTATTCGCAAATGTCCTGTCCCTGTGATTGCACGGATTGATGGAGGTTGCTTTGGTGCTGCCGTCGAACTTGCAGCCTGCTGTGACTTTCGCTATGGTACAGTTCGGTCAAGATTCAGCATGAAGGAAGTCGCTCTGGGGATTCCTTCAGTTGTGCAGGCGCGCTTGCTTGCTAATATCATAGGGTGGCAAGAGACGAAGAAGATGGTGCTATTAGCCCAGGACCAGACAGCACAGTACATGTCCAAAATCGGCTTTCTCGATGGCTGCTATAGGACTCAGACCTACCTGGATCATCAGATCGACAAAATCGTCAACGTGATTGCGTCGAATGCACCAAAAGCGACACGGGCGCAAAAGAACCTCAACCGCTTCTGGGAGGAAAACTCACTCAAGCAAGGTCTTGTACAAGGGATTGACACGTTTGCCCAAATGTGGGAGGACAGTGGTCGCGAGCCGAAACAATATATGAGAGCTTGGCTGAATCGTAGCAAGACGCCAGTGTCTGGCGATTCCGCGGAAGAGATGTCAGACAAAGACACAGAGATTTCCGAGAAAGAGCTTGAGAAACCCACATCATGGAATTTCTTAAGACTACGGACTTATCTTGAAGATAGCAGAGGTTAATTGAATGCCAGACATTGGCTGAGCTTCTACATTTGTTCTAAAACTAATCCATGGTCCGGTCTATCTCATTTCATGTACCCCAAACCCGCTTGAAGACGAATTCGACGCTGCTAGCTACCTCATCTTCGTCTTGCAGAAGGAGATGTGTCAAACAGGAGTCGTCGATGTTCAGTTGTAATTTTTCAAGCTCCGCAGTTCCGTCGGCATAACTCGAGACCCTACTCGTGTCAATATGTGAATACTTCATCAGTTCTTCATAATCGAGCTCCCTCTTAATAATATGGGCCGAGTCTTTACCTGGTGAGAACGAGCCGCTTTCGTCCATGTTGAGCTGTGATGCAGGGACTATATCGCCAAGCCCTGGTAATTCTGGACTCTGGTGTCGCTCGGATTTTGATGCAGCGTCAGTAGTCATGCCGCGAGTACACTTGCACCCAATGAGATCGTGGGTCCTCAGACCGAGAGTGTCGTCATATCTAAAGAGATCTCTCAACTCCTCTGTACTAAAGGCGGCGCCTTTGCTCCTTTTCGAAATCGAGGTATCGCTATGATCACCGTTCTCGAGAATACTGTCAGCAAGGCCTCGCTTAACCATTTGACGCTGCCAAATTCTTTCTTCAATGGTGCCTTTAGCAATGAATCGGTAGATAATAGTGGGTCGCTTCTGACCTTGACGATGCACTCGTGCAATTGCCTGATCCTCCGTTGCTGGGTTCCAGTCAGCATCGAAAAGAACCACACGGCTAGCGCCGACCAGATTGATCCCAACACCACCCGCCTTGGCCGACAGCAAAAAGGCAAAGGCCTTGGAAGGCGGACTTTGATTGAATTGGTCTACTAGGGCCTGTCGTTTGCCGGATGAGGTAGAGCCATCAAGCTGTAGATATCTCAAGCCAGTATTATTGAGAAGGTTTGCCAACAAGTTCAATGTAGATGTGTAGCTGGAGATCAATACAACCTTCTCATCGGTGGTCTGTCGAATCTCCTGCAGGAGAATATCCAGTAGCCTAATCTTGGCAGACAGGTCATTGCGGTACAATCTCAGGAGGCTGGGGTCGAGAACTTCATTCAAAGCTGTCAGGGACTTTGAAACACCTGCATCGGCGGTAGACTTTGCCTTCAATAACGCTGGGCTGTTGCATAACTTCTTCAGAATGGTTATCAACTGTAGTGCACCATCCATATTGAACAAACCCACTGCAGATGTGAACATTGGTGAGCTGACAATGCTCCGGTACAACTTCGCCTGTTCAGCAGTGGGCTTGCAGAACAGGACAAACTCTGTCTTTTTGGGCAGGATGTTGGAAAGAATGTCGGCAGTACGTCTTAAAATAAACGACGATGTTGTACGAGCAAGCTCCTCGGCAGCTGCTTGACCCTTCTCAATGGCATCGGTGGCTGCGTGTGGCTGCCTACTCCTCATGATAGGGTTCTCAAAATCTCGAACAAAAGCTTTTGCCGATCCCAAGCAGCCATCATTAACGAAGTTTACCATACAGTAAAACTCGGTCAAATCGTTCTGGATGGGGGTCCCGGATAATATAATACGTCTCGCAGTATTCAAGGACTGAATTGCCTTTGCACTTTTATTTTTCTCGGTCTTGAGGCGATGGCCCTCATCGCACACGACAATATCGATATCGTGGGAGTTAGCAAGCTCATCTGCAACTGTGCGTAAACGTTCGTAACCAATGATCATGACATTGTATACCCTGCCATCAAACATCTTCAGTTTTGTTGACTTTGGATCTTCAAAGACGAGAACGCCCACGTTTGTATGTGACAGCCACTTCCTGAATTCTCTCTTCCAATTCTGAATAACCGAGACTGGACAGACGACCAAAGCCTTCTTCACAACGGGGGGCTGCTTGTATATTGGGTTTTGCTTGATCAGTGTCCACAGCAATGCAATAGTCTGAACAGTCTTGCCGAGACCCATATCATCTGCCAGAATGCAACCCTGGTGATTGGGATCTCTCAATCCGCTGACGCATTCGTACATGAATTGGACTCCTTCTTTTTGGTGAGCGTGAAGGCTCTTGCCGAGCGATGGGTCAAGAACAACATCAACGATCTGCTTTCCCGCAGGAGGTTCTTTGGGACGACGGAAGAGTAAAGCACCGCGTGCTTCTGGGTCATATCGCGGCATCGGCATATCTATCAAGCTCTGTCGATGATCGATGCTAGTTTTGACGGGTACTCTGTAAGCCGTCTTGATAGAGGAGCTTGCAATGACAGTAGCGCCTTGCAGAACGAGAGGGTTTGCGTGCTTATGTTCAGAAAATTGCTGGCTATTGTAACACTCCTTAGCGGCAGACGTGGTTATGCGAGTAGAGATGTTCTTTGGCCCTGAAGATACGAAGGTCTGTGGACCAGTTTTGGCTTTGGGCAGTACTGTAGTCAGGAACTGTTCCCTGCAAATGACAGAATCAATCTCAACCTCTTTACCACCAATAGTCAGGGTTAAGCCCGGAAGCAAAGGTCGGGAGTAAGCGCAAAGGCCTAAGGTCTTTCCCGAGCTGTCATACAAGGTCGCAATACCGCCTGAGAGTGACAAGACACCGTCACCGGTCCATGTTTTGTTCTTCTTCAACGTTGGGTTGCGCCAAAGCACGGTGTAATGACTTGCGATGGGGGTGATATTGAGCACCTCCGTGCTTGGTGGATTGGAAATAGGCATCAAGGCCTCATGAGACAGTGGCTTTGCTGCATTGTGGGTGATTGTCACAGAGTCTCCTGGGGGGATATACGTTGGTAAAACCTTTCTGCGTTTCGTGGTCGGCTCGGTTGGTTCGGTGCTTTCAGTTGAAGAAGCCCTGGTTATTAGGCCAGGCTTCCGGAGCGTCAGAGGCTTGAAAGGCCGCATTGAGAGGGGCAAATAGCTGCGCTCAAGAAGCTCGTGTCGTGGGTCGTGAGTCGTGATGCGTCATGCCTCAGGAATCCCCATTGCAGAAGCGTATGGCGCGTCGAAACTCTCCACGACACGCCGATAGTGGACCCACACAACACTCAGATAAGTAGGGATTAATACGCTATTCTAGTTAATGCCTAGGATGTGCTTTTCGTGGGGACCCAGAGTCACGTGATAGGCTGACATCACTAACTACCGTGGTCGATGTTCGATTAGTCGGCGCAAGTGCCAAACACACGGGTGCTCCTACGTACTACTGGACGTTCCTTGTGTCGATCTCTCCATCCTCCTCTCTGCCGTGTTCCGATCCCCCTCACGACGCTCCCTTGGCTGGTCCACCGCCAATATTACTTAATTAGGACTAGGTGGTCTGACTAGATGCCTCCCAAAGGATTTCGCCAAGGATTTGCCAAGAGTTTCAAATTTAGTCCCGATGGAATCCAACTCGGCCGATTCAGGTGCTGGATGGCGGAATCTATAATTACCTCACGAAATGCTTCGAGTGCAACCAAGAAAGTGCCGGCGAACGTCGTTGCTACAGTATGGTGGGATCGGGGAGATTAGTGGCCTCGTGGTTGATGATCCAGCCGCGCAGACGTTGGGAAGCAATACTGCGCAAGGATTGTTATTGGAGTCTGACAAGGCAGAATCCGGGCTTGTTGAAAAGAGAGGTCTGCACCCTGTGATTAATTAGCTGCAGGGTCAGATCAGCTTCAGCACCGTGGAAAGGCCTGCATGACCTATCAGCATGAGCCATGTCGACGCCGACGACGTAATGCAGCAATATAACACTTGAAAAGTTCTATATACTAACCTCGGTGACTGTTTCCCATCTCCTCACTTCCTCCTTTCTTTGTCATTCTGCTGTCTGAGACCCAAAATGACAATGCAATTCTCCCGATCACCACCAATAGTCTTGCCGCTGCTCTACATCTCAATTGTATTGGCGATCACTGAATGTTACTATGACAGTTATGCGTCAGCAGGGCCCTTTTTCCTGCCATGTGGAAGCAGTAAATACTCTGCCTGCTGTCAGATGGGCGATGTGTGTATGTCGGGTTCGGTATGTTGGAGCCCTCAATACAATATCACATACCAATATGGCTGCACCGATCCAGCCTACGTACATGAATCATGCCCAAAAAAATGCTCGGTTGATCCTTGTATGTACATAGTCTCATACGAACAAAAAAAATACCCAGGCGATGGTAACTAACATATAGCTCAATACTAACAGCAAAATATTCCTGGGTGGGCCTCCAATACTGCCCCAGCAACAGCAACGAATTTATTATCAACGCCCAATGGATTTGCCACGAGCCGACCATTGAGACGACCAGCTACCCCATTGTCGATGCGCTTGAAGGGGAACCATGCCCCACGACATCCATTGACTCTCCCTATTCCCCACATCCTATCCTCTCTCTGCCTGCCAATACAGACGGACCATCAGTCTGGTTCTCACAGGTGAATCCGACAAGTTACATTCTTGATGCGGGTTTCACTCCTACAAAGACACCGTATTATCTAATGCCGAGTCCCTACGATCCCAACAGCGCTACTCTTATCTATTTGCCGAATTCCGCTGACGGTCAATATGGCGAACACGTCTGGTTTGTCCACGATGCGGAATATGACATGAATGTCATCGCTCCCGACCCCCACACTATCCACGATACCACCACTAGTACCTATGCTGCTTACAGCGCCTACTTTACCACCACTTCCACTGTCTCAAGCTACACCGACAACCCCTATTACGACACACCCTCATCCTCCTCTCACTGGTCCATTGGGTCCGAATTCGGCCTCTCCATCGGCTTAGTCTTTACCTTCGTCTTGCTTACCGTTCTGTGGGTCGTCTGCATCCGCAGGCGACATAAAGATCGCATTAGTCGACAGCAACAACAACAACAGCAACAACGTCAATCATCTCCCACGCAACAACACCCACCAAGATCACAGAATCAGCCTCTGCAGGCACCTTCACCTGTCCAAGAGCAGCAAGATTGTGAAGATCCACCCCCTGCCTTTGAATCTTTACTGCCGCCACCAATATATGAAGCTGTTCCAGGACCAGACACTGTTAGCGCTAGCAACGAGGTTTCATGGCGCAGGCACCACCAAAATGTTGGCCCTTAGGGATTTACCGACTAGTCTCCTACCCACTGGTTAGTGTGAGGGTCTAAGAATTTTAGGATTTTTATGGCTACAACTTTACAGACCTATTTTGTTGGAAACAGCCAATCAGAGGACCAGGATTAGATCCTCTTTGCCAAGACAACTTCTAACACGCAGCCAAGACAGCAGGTCTCACGTGACCACAAACTCTATTCTCGTTTCCTATATGTCAGCGGCAGTCTACTGCTGTGTGCGGGACGGACTCGGTCATGTGAACCACAATTTCCGATACCGGTGCACTAAACACTTTGAGTATCCTCAACAAGAAAGGATCAATACCGATCTATCAGTGGGAATCTATAGCTTGCGCACCATACTAATTGCCTAGTCGTGGATAATAAGGAGCTCTTGATAAGCGAACACTGCTAAGGTATATAGTGCAGATAGCTCCTTGAAATCCAAACGGCCGGGTCACGGTTTTCACTCATTTTTCTCTCGATCGCACTCATACGATTTGTATGATCATTCCCTATTGATTGATCTGCCTGTTAGTTATTATGAGCTCGCTTCGTGCTATTAGTTGATTGAATCTACCTTAGTTGAAATATCCCTGAAATCGATCATTTGGGAGGCAATATAGCGCTCATTCCCTACGAAATTCGGATTGGATCTCACTTCATACAATCTATCAACATCCGCTGGCACTTCATCAATATGGTATCGAAAGGGGATTAATTATTCGACGATCCTCCAGTCTCTGAGGGACTGGAATTGCTGCCAGAACTGGTATCCATACGAGTTCCTATTCCATCTGGCGCGGGCCACCCTAGGCCATATTTTCCTCTCCATATTATGTCAGTAAGTGGGACTCGCCAACAATTCCCCGCGAGCCCGCGGGAATCAGTCTCATGGAATAACCTCTTGTCCGAAGATGGTATGTTTACCGATATTTACCTTGGCGTTTATTTCGCGACTCCGGAGTCGTGAAATTATCGGTGTTCCGCTGCCGGCGACCAAGACTCCCAAGGCCGCAGCCATTGACACTTGTTCTAGATACCAAGGCTGATAAGACTATTCTACTAGCACTAGGCAGCAGGATATATATATAGCACTTCTTTGCTGCATTACACCATCGAGACCCTATTTCTAGCGTGGGTCACGACAGAATAGGGATTGAACGAGGAAGTGAGCTTCAAGTGAGATTGTAGATGATGATGTCTACCCTTCCCCTTCAGGCATTGTCCTCAACACCTTGCACTTGTCTTTTTTTCGCTTGGCTTTCGTGACTTCTGCAGGATACTTGGCCTTCCTTATCTTCTCCTGATCTTGTCTTGTCTCCCTGAACTCCACAATCGATTTTTATGTGGTTTTGAGGTATTAACTATGGCTCCCACAAGCTGAGCTACCGGTAATTAAGATTTCTACCAATCTATATTTTCTCTCTTCTGCTCTTGCCGATTACAGGTTGATTCGCAAACCTACCACAAGGTAGCCCTAGTTCAGTAGCGCGTGAACACATAGTTTGCCACAACAAGAAGGCAAAGTAGCTAAGCCCCGTTGACCTTCTTAAGATGGAGTCTACTAATATTATCGCGTCTGAGGTCAATATTATCGTTACAAGAGATATTGCATGCAGCACCTATTTGATACCTCGTTTTATCCCCAACATTTTTGCTGCTCCCACTGTGTTGTTGACCAGCCAGATTCCATTTAATAGGATTGGGGTGTAGAGCTTTTTGATATTACCGGCTATAGACATACTTTTTCTCTTTGTCTCTCAAGCTTGTCAGGAGCAAAGTTATTCTCAGTACCACAAAGACTGTCAGGCTTGGAACACCAGTAGGCTAATGAACCACAATACCCTAGAAAGACGGGGATTCTTGCCTGAGATTGGCAAGATTCTGGTGTTCCTATATATATGTGTGTGTCATTCATGATAGGCTCCTCTGAGCGGTAGTCAAAGCAATACCTAAGGCTGTCATAGTCTTGTTTCAAATACAATCAGTGAAACATATGGAAGACAACAACATTAACATTCTACCCTGGTTTATCACTTCCAATATCTGTTACTTCTACAGACTACAGTATCATTCTATGATACTGTAGTTTGTCGTAAGCAGAGTACAGCATACTTCAACCCGCCCTGTTCGGTAATCAGATAGTGTTGAATGAGTTTTTCATACGAAAGATATGCTAGACCCAGATGACCTCACCATACGAAGTTACATCAAACTCTACACCCAGACCAACATCATCTGACAGGCTCTTTAACTGCTTCAAGATGATATCCCCTTGTGCAGGCCCGTCCATCAGTGTTTCCTTTACATGGATGATGTGCACACCCAAACCCTTCAGGGGCTGATCGAGTTTCTCTGTTTTAGGTACAGACGGATGTTCTGCCGAAAGCGGAGCCTGAAACTGTACCGACCTTGTCGTCGATGAGGCTAACTGTTGCTCGAGTACCGCCGTGCTGGGTGTAGGAAATGTCGATCTTGTAACAATGCTGTTATGCAACGCCTCAGGCACGGGTGGAGAACCAATTTCTGTCGGCTCTAACTCAGGTGTAATATTGAGGTCACCACTCAGATCCCGCTTCCTCTTCCGTCGCGCATCTCCTGTAGTTGGAGGCTGATTCAGGTTTATCTCTGAAGTTGGGAGCTGGGCATGTTCCATCTCGACCTTGCTATTCGAAGTGGTCTCTACCTGTTTCTTTGCATTGACCACACATCTCGCCAGAAAGGTCAGCTCGCAAATCAAGTGTCTTGGACACAAATGACCATATAGGTCCGCATCTCTTACACTCTCGTCATAGGAACACTCAATAAATATCGCTTTTAAGACACCCTGTGCGATCTTGGAAGCTGCGTCCTCCCACACAATATGGTTCCGGGGAAAGAAACTTACTGAGTCTGGCTCAATGTCACCGAAAACGAGGATCTCTTGCCCCGTCACATCATTTCTAATGAAAAATGCTGAGCTTGCGACTGGCTCAAATAGATGGGCGTTGTCAATGGCACTCTGGGATTGAGTTCCTGGATGAATTCCTGGTGTCATAGCCCCAGGTTGCAAGGGACCACCTGAGCCTGATGCAAGGCCTCCAACATGGTGGGCCTGCTGTTCCGCCATCACTGAGAAATAACCATGGTCAGATATTCGCGAGGCACGTCTCGAAGAGAAGGTGTTGTCGCCTCCAGCCCAGCCGACGGACTCTCCTCGCCGATGTGAGATGTGGAAATTCTTCCTGGGGCATTTGCCATGAGTAACACTCCAGCACTTTGTGGCCAAGCCATCGCAGACATTGACATAGCCGCGTGCTTCCCCATAGCCGAGACGAGGATTTCCACCTTCGATCAATCGTCGGTATGTGATAAAGCCGACACCATTACCTTCGTCAGATAGATTCGGCCAGATGGAGTCATTGAAAATGTGATCTTTGATGGCATCGATTACAGAGGGTAGAGCTACGATAGCTTTTGCTTCTCGGCCATATTCGAGCGCTGGTGTATTAATGGCGATTGCCGAGAGGTGGTCCAGATGGGGATGGGTAATCAAGACCGAATGAAGAAGCTCGCGAAAGATGTAGAGAGCGTTGGCTTTCGCAGAGATATGAGGGAACTTGATGCCTTTGAAGGGCCCCTTGTCAAGTATTTTGGTATACCCAGGCTCAGGCACCACTTCAGAAGCAATAGGTATATCGAAATTCAACAGGTGTATTATGGCAGCCAGGTGGGCGCCAGCGTCGACCGCGATTAAGGAGCCCTTGCGCCATTCTGACTGGGGAGCGTGTACAAGCAAACCCGTGACATTGTCTTCTCGCGGTCCGCCCGACGGACCCTGTGATATATCAGCATCAATGTGTAATGCCAAGCTGGAAAGATGATGGACAGTAGTGGCCACCAGGTGTGGATATGCGGCTATGCACAGGTGCGTAGATCACTCTTCGGAGCAAACGTACTAGCACTATGATTTGAAAAGATGCGCCCTCTTCCTTGCCACAGACACGCAACCCCGGGCTTTTGCCCAGCGTAGCATCCGAGTCCTGCATCGAGCTATGTGCTAGGCCTCGCCCTTGTCTCGACTTGAAACGGGTTTGAGAACGTCTATGTTCGCCTGTGACTGCTTCGGCGTTTTAAGGGCGTCGTCGCGGGGGGCCAGCGCCAAAGAAGCAGAAGTTGGTTCAGAATACCGAGATAAGCTCCCGCAAGACGCTATCGTGGCGGAAAGAATTGAATAGGGTAGGTGGAATGTACGCTGGAGAAGACTGCCTTGCCTTAACATTCTGCGCAGCTTAAGTTCAAGATGGGTGATCGAGATACTATGTAAAAAGCTCATGCTCGCCCTAAGCTAAGCACCAAGCCTCCCTGAGTCTACACCGTATTGGCGGCGATTATGACATAACCTCGTATCACATTTAAAGAACACTGCAAGATGGAGGTTGGAGACAGGCGTGACAGTGAAGCGCAAATCTTGGTGATCAATTTGAAAGGTGCATATATCGCGGATTGTTTTCTTCGTGTTCCACGGCCACCTAAACACTATAGATGCTCAAAGCGGGACACCAGACACCAGACACCAGACAATAGTTTCAGCCGTCGTTACATATTCATCACAGGGTATCTCTTCATGAATGGCTTGGTTCGCCTCTTTCGCTAATTGCAACATCATAGGTGGGAATAGGAGGCTGGCCTCTTGCAGCACTTGCTTGGTTCTCGTGGTCTTCCTCATTGCTGTTGCTGCGCGTCCGAGGCGGACTGGAATATTCTGGCGGCGGGATAATCTGCTGCCCGGTTGACGTGTTTTCCACCGGTTGATGCTGGATGTCACCCATGTCAAGCATACCCTGTGTCGACCCAAGCTGAACCTCCTGGGATGGGACATGTGCTAACTGTGCAAGCGATATGTCTGTGGGAGACCGTTGAGGCCCTGTGTTGCCACTAGGAAGACCAAGCCGAGCAAGACCACTCCGCGTGCGAGAGTGGCCTGGTTGATACTCTGGCTGTCGTACTCCCTCTCGTCCACTTTCGAGTAAGATACTACCTTGCTCACTACCATAGGGAGGTGGCGGCGCTAGGCTTCCAGTCATGGGTGCCAGGCCCCATTTCTTGACATTAGCCTCGATAAAGACAAACCCCAATTGTCCGAAGTTAACATGCACAGTGCATGGGCCGTTGGCTCCGACAGTGGGGAAAAAGTTCTGGGTCTTGAGGTTATGGGCGAACTCGTCAAGCTTCTTGCCATTGCGTGTGAAGAAGATGGTGCCAGTGCGCGGGCGGTAGCCGACGCCGATTACATCTCCTTGTACATAATTTGGACCGTAGGAGGTCGGTGTGAACGGCTGATTGAATCGTCGGTGACCGGTTGAGATGTACGCAACAGATGTCTTGTGGTATCCTGAAGCAAATTAGCAAGGGCCTCAAAACGAGGATTCAGTGGACAAACCAGGCAAACGAAACAATGGATATGGCTTGGTTGTCATGCCAATGGAGATCAAGCTGGTCTCAGGCTTGTCATATATCTTGGCTTCCCAATAGTAGATTTCGTTCTGTTTTGGGACGGGCAAATTACTCTGGACACTGCACTCTGAGTCAAAGAACTCGATTTCTGTGCGAGCCTCAACGAAGCAATTGGCGATTTCGAGTTCAGGCTCAAATTCCCAAGCGGAGACTCCCTTCTCTTGGATGGCGAGGAATTGGGAGAGCGATATATCGGTCTGCACAGTCTCAGGAGGATTGGCTTGGACGAAAGCTGAATCGAGGGTAAGTCGCGACACAGTAATGTAGTGTGACCTCACGCACCTTTTGCTCTGAGATACTCTACTCTTTGGAGATCATCCATGGACTCTAGGGCCTCAGCCTCTTCTCGCGCAAAGGCTTGTTCATCGTCAAACTCGCCTGGGCGACCAAACCTGTCAAGGAGGATTCGGCCGCGCTGTGTAAAGCGGAAGAAGAAAAAGACGGCGAGAACGAGTACGATGAAGCCGGCAGACCCGAAAGCCGATAACAGGCCAATTAGAATGCCTCTCCCTGTCGAGCCGCCGCCGCTGAGGCTGATGGCTATCGATGCTTGGGAGATTCGGCTTGACGGATCCAAGGATGTCCGCCAGCCATCGGTAGCGGCATGACCAGGTAGCGATAGGGATGATCGAATGGAGGCGGTCAAGGTCGACGATGGGGAATCAATCTGCACCTGCCCCGAGGGCATCTGCATCTCTTACTGCCTCCCTTCCTCCAGGTATGGGCGTTGGTGGTGCGTCAAAGGAACACAGACGGTCGGCGGAGCGACAAACAGCGCAGGTGGGGCCTTCGAGCTCGGAAGATGGCACAGCGTAACAGCGGTCAGAGTAGTCAGATGGATGGCGACGTTAAAAGTATTGTGAACAGACATCCACCGTTCAATTATCTTTACAAAGTGGAAAGGAGTGTGTGTTGAAACTTGATAAGCTGTACAGGACTTGGTGATGAGGGTGCAGTCAATGATGGGCAGATGAAAGGCTAAAAAGGTATGTTAGCGGTGCTCGCATCGAAACGGATGAGTTACAACGCCATCGCCAAGATAGTTTACGATCTAGATCTCATCAAAATCGATCCTACACTTAGCCCATAGAAGTCTCCCAGAGCTACGCTAAGTACCGAAAACGTGATAAGTCGTCTTAGTGCTTGCTGTATACCTGCAACTTAACACAGTCATTCAGCTGGGACGCCACGATTCGGTGGTACCGACACATTACTCTCTCGATTGTCAAAGCAAACTCCACAAATGTGCCAAGCCATGGAAATAAGAAACTCGACTGGTATTGTATTATTGTATTGTAAGATACTGTTCGAGTGCGTTTCGCAACCGTTAGAATAATAATTAGGGCGCGCTGCCTGTTGCCACTTGAGCGGCACGTGAAAGGAAAAATTCCGAAACAGTAGTGGCTCTTTCTTCTCATGACTCAGCAGTGCTCCGTGGCCAGGCCATGACGCAAGCGCCCAATCTTGCTGCTGACGACGACCTTGCTGTTGACTAATAATAATAACCTCAGTCTTTATGACTCAGATTGGTAACAACAAAAATGATTCAGCCAGCAAAATAAATACGGTAGGACCGACTATGCTTTGCATTGTATTCATGGTCTCTGTAATTGCACTTGCTGGTACTCGTATCTCTTGACGCTAACTAGAATGCCACACAAGCACAATCGCAGACGCGTTCGACCACGTTCGCGCCAGCAGAAGAACCACAACCTCGATGACATGAGCAAACCCTCTCTCGCGCCCGATACTCGCCCGCCAACCTTTACCTCGAGTGGCTCTGGACCGTCACTGCCGCCAATTCGCCCTTTCTCCAAGCTGACCCAGCATCTGACCAACTCGGTGACTGTACGTCACTGGCAAAATAGATATGCAGCATGGCAAAATAGAGAACTAGCGCAGCGACGCGAAGCGGTGCGAATCCAAGACCAACAGCTTAAGATCTTTGGGGGAGAGCCGGGGGACGACGTTGATTTGTGCTACAAGATGCTGGAGGTATTTGAGGCCATGCAATGGGTGGACAGTTGAATTCGCCAGCTTCGGATGCGCACGTTTCTTGGTTTTTTTCTGGAAGATCTTGCATGCTACATGCGCAGAATGACACCTAGGGAAGTCTGATGGGAAATATGACTGACCATATTCTACTCACCCGGGAATGGAGAGAACACTCAGCTCAGCTCAGCTTGGCTTGACCTATTGTAGTAAAAGCATCGCATCTGCCCCGCTCGAGACGGCTATCTTGCATTTTTGCTATTCCGACTAGGACATCGGAAGATCTGCCTTGGCCGGTTTGGAAGGAGGAGAGGCCATGGAGAAGGTGCTAACACTCGAGAGATGCTTGAGCTCACTCATGGCTGCGAAAGAATAGGTCGGTGGGTGGGATTCTGATGCTGGAGTTACACGGACATGGATGGCCAGGTGGTCTGGAAGGCATGAACTGGCTGGATGGGAGGCTGGTTATATACTTGAGAGAGGCCCCTCAAGATAAAGAGTTGACCATTTGATAGGTTAAGGAGTTGTCCTGTGGAACCGGTAGTTAGAGATGTCAGTTCAGACCTCCATTTGATAGGTCGGGTTACTAGCCGGACTTTAGGTGTGGCTTGACTCCGTGCAGCACAGTGTTGCGGCAGTTGCAATGAAAGGATGGATCTACCGTTCCTGCCTACCTGGCTCTTCTATTATTCATTCATACTGCTAAGTTATTTCACACTGCTTTCCTTTCATTCACTGTCATTTCGGAGTTTGGGGCTATGCATTGACTCTTCGTATTCTGGCGGGAGACATTTTCTTTGACACCTTTACAGCCGCTCTGTTTGATGCCTGTGACCATCAACGGCTTCCAAGGCCGGGCACTTGTTTGATTCCACGCGTGACTGCAGAGACCTGCTCTTGACCCAGTCACTCTCTGCGCTTCCGTCCACGATGGCGTCCGCCGTTCCGGCGAAACAGTGGGGCCTCTCGCCACCGTTGTCGACTGCGCATCCGACCTCACTTGAGAATGAACGCACGGCTGAACTGGTCGAAGAACTCAAGCGAGAGAACAATTATGAGCTAGAACATGCTACGAAACAGCGCATGATAGCGCTCAGTCTGCTGCAGAAAGTTACCATCGAGTTCGTCAAGGAAGTCAGCCGCAAACAACGCTACCCCGAGTCCCAGATCAGTCAGTTTGGTGGCAAGATCTTCCCTTACGGCAGCTACAGGCTCGGTGTTTTCGGACCGGGCTCTGATATTGACACCCTCACTGTGGCTCCTAAGCACGTCAGACGTGAGGACTTTTTCGAACAATATCCAACTATCTTGCGCCGAATCGCTGGTCCTGATGCCATCCAGTCGCTAACCGCGGTGCCGGACGCCTTCGTCCCCATCATCAAGCTGGTTCTCAACAACATTGAGATTGATCTCATCTTTGTGTCCGTGCAGGCACTTACAACTATTCCCAAGAATCTCAATTTGGATGACAACAAATTACTGGACGGCTTGGACCAGCAATCGATCAAGTCCATCACTGGTCCCCGTGTCACCGATCAGATCCTGGGGCTTGTTCCCGAGCACAAAACTTTTCGCACCGCCTTGAGAGCGATCAAGCTATGGGCTCAGAGACGAGCCATATACGCAAACATCGTTGGCTATCCCGGAGGTGTTGCGTGGGCTATGCTCGTGGCCAAAGTCTGTCAGTTATACCCCCATGCTGTTGGCGCAACCATCATCAACAAGTTCTTCCACGTCTACAAAGCCTGGAACTGGCCTACACCGGTGATGCTCAAGGAGATTGAGACGGGCAAAGAGAAGACATGGAACCCAATGCTCTATAATGGAGACAAGAAAAACCTCATGCCCATCATCACTCCCGCCTACCCAAGCATGTGCTCGACGTACAACATGACCAACTCGGGCAAGAAGATCATCCTCAAGGAGTTTGACCGTGGAGCTAAGATTTCTGACGCCATCTTCAATGGAACGGCTAAATGGAGCGAACTGTTCGGGAAGCACACTTTCTTCACCAAGGATTTCCGCTACTACATCAGCGTCATTGCATCGGCGCACACTCCTGATGGTGCCAAGGGCTTCTCGGGCATGGTTGAATCCAAGGTTCGGCTGCTTGTTCAAGAACTAGAGAAAATTTCAGATCAGATCAGCTTGGCCAGACCCTTCACCAAAGGCTTCAGACGGCTGCACAAAGTTACAAGCGATGCCGACGTCGGGGAGGTGCGCAAGGGCAGCATGAAGTACCAGATCGAAGAAGCTAAGGCAGTGAAAAACAACAGTCCTGAGCTTGTCAACGATGGCGGCAAGACAATGGATGGCCTGGATACTGGCCCTTCTGAAGCTAATTTCTTTACCTACACGTACTACATTGGCATCGACCTGACTTCGGCTGCACAGAAGAATCTCAACATCTCTGGGCCAATCACATTCTTCAAAGAGCTTTGCAAGACCTGGGCACTCTACAAAGCAGATACTCACTTCATCGATGTCCAGGCAGTCAAGGCCTGGGAGCTTCCAAACGACATTTTTGACAAGGGGGAGTCGAAGCCAGTCAGACCGACGAAGAAAGTAGCGAAGCCGAAGACAGCAAGTCCGCCGCAGTCGCAGTCACAGTCACAGTCACAGTCACAGTCACAGTCACAGGGGCCACCTCCAGCTTCGCGGCTTTCTCCTAAAGCCACCAGACCCATCAATGAAGTCGAAGAGCCTGCGACCAATGGTCACGAGCCTAAGAGGCAGAAACTTGACCACTCGTCATCTGCACCCACTGCCACTGCAACGGGGGAGGGGTACGCTGTGCGATCAGACTGTGCGCATGATGTGGTGTCAGATGCTGTCCGCCTGTAAAAGATCAACAATACTTCAAGCATTGACATGCAACGACCAAGAGCCAATTCGTCAGAGAATGAAGACTGAAGCCTACCATTGACTACCTGCGCAAGGCAACGAACTATTCATCGCGCTTGGTCATTGGAAGGAAAACCCTACCGTGATTTGTTCAACCATTTCCATTTTGCATTGAGAAGGATCTGAGAGTTCGGGAGCGGAAGGTTGAAGCGAGTGGAATGATGATAGAGAATGTGGGGGAGATATCGCACAAGAGTTGGACTTGATCCATGAGTCGCGATACTGCACACATGAACCGTTCACGTCTTTGGTCGGAGCTGCTGGAGTGTTACTGCAAGTTTTCACTGGTTGATACACACCTCTTGAAGAGAGTGGTCTTGGCTGTGAGAGCACGTAGTTTATCATCTAGATAAAAAAAATTTCGGAAATTAGAAGAAATGCTCGTTGAGTGGTTATTGTCAAGTTCAAGCAGCTTTCAACAATCTCCCTCTTGGCTTTTCGAGGTATCAGCCCCTGCACCACACTTTATATGCGGACAAGCGACCCGAGGGCGGGCTTCGTAGATAGTACGGTCATTATCAGCACCCATAATCTCTCATATTTAAAATGTGTCGAGCCACATCGTCCTTATGATGTATGCTCCATTATGGCACTGCCGGCTGATGGCCAAGGTGTCGCTCTCTAATTAGTCTCTTCAAACGAGAAACCACAATGACACTGGGACACTAAGCTAGGAGTTAGATTCCAAAGTTCTGAAAGAATCCTTACGGTCACCCATTGTCATCTCATGTTTATACAGGCAGCTCCGCAGGCGACCTGGGGCGGATTTTCGTCCCATGAGTACTCTAGTATTCCCAGACAACTCCAGCAGCTACAGATGACAACACCAATTCTAGACCATGTCATCTTTTGACTCACTAATTAGGCATCATGAGATTCGGAAGTTGTAAGCACGTTGACCCAGGATCCCTCTCCTTGTGGCTTCCGAATACCGTCTGTTCCCACAAGATTCTCGCCTTCTCGGCCAAAGGCAAGCAACTGCTCCTCAGCACCCCATTCACCCAGAGCCTGTACAAAGTCAATAACCTTGGAAAATGCATGTAGCATGACAGCGCGAAAAGTTGGATAGGATTAAGAACACCTTACCATTAGTCCAACCGGGATTCCACCCTCTGCATAGCCCATGGGCAAGCTAATGGCCGGTGTTCCTACGAAGTTGGCCAGGTAAACATACTCCATAGACCTCAACGACATATCACCATCGCTCACGCCCGGAGCTTTGAGATCAGAAGGACTCCCGATCTTCCACCCGGCACAAGGGGCTGTGGGCGTCAATATCAGCATCCCAGGGTACTTGTTCCACAGCCAAGCCAGATGCTCCATGAGAAGGGCCCTCAGGCGTTGCGAGAAGAGAAAATCCTGAGCTGTTGCATGGCTGCCAGCAACATTCAAGAGTAGTTGATTGTGGTAAGTGAGCTTGGAAATCTGGTCCTTGCTGACACGGCTGCGAGACTCAGACAGGATGGACAAAGCATGTGCTTTCTGGCCTTCTACCAAGTATGGAATCTCAATGTCGACAACCTCATAGGCTCCAGATTTCACGTAAAAATCGACAGCACTGTTGAATAAGTCCAGAACGACCTTGTCAGATCGATCGATCCAGTCCCGAAAAAGACCGATAATCTTCCGACCAGTGGCGGCAGCTGGCTGTCTGACCAAGGGCGATGGAAAGGCTGAATTGGACCTAGAGGCTGGATCAGGTTGGGCCATGATTCGATATGCCAGAGCCAAGTCGTCTATGCTAGAAGCGATGGGGCCGTTAACACACACGCTATTCCACATTTCGTGTCGTTCAGAGACACGACCATGAGATGGTTTCAGACCAAATACACCACAGAAAGAGGAAGGGAGACGGATACTGCCACCTCCATCTACTCCTAGCGCTATCGGGCAAATGCCAGAAGCGACCGCAAAGGCGGAACCTCCAGAGCTGCCACCGGTGTAGTATCCGGCATTATGTGGATTCTTGGGCGTCCCCCAATTCAAGTTATTGTTGGTAGTATCAAGACCAAGCTCGTGCATATTGGTCTTGCCTAGTATGACCGCACCAGCCTCCTGCCATTTGGTCACACAGAAGGCTGTACGATCCTGGGCATCGGTGAAGTCAAGCTTACTGCCATATGTCTTCCTGTAGCCGTTCAAATCAACCTCGTCTTTGACGGCAATGGGAACCCCGTCAAGAGGGCTAAGCGGTTTCCCGGCTTTGTACCGCTCCGTTGAAGCTTCTGCGCTTTGCAGAACAATATCGTCACGGACTTGCAAGAATGCCACAGAGTATGCTCCACCCGCATCACGATTAATGAGAGGGAGAAGAGCTTTTGCAACAACAGTTGGTGTCAATTTGCCAGACCTGTACAACGCATGGTAGTCTCCGCTAGTGTAGTAGGCATTAGGACTTGTCCTCGGGCGGGGGCAATCCAGTTCAGCAACTGACACAGCCTCACCTGTCGGCGGACTGGGGATCACAGTGGGGTCATGGCGAGGCTCGTAGTCATCGAGGTCTTTAAGGTCCTTCAGAGTATCGAATTTATTCAGCCTCCAAAGGATATTCTGGACGTAGGAGGACGATGCGATTCTGCGAGTATTTCAGCTGCTGCGGAACAGAATACGGAAAGAAGCGTACATAGTTGACGCGATCGCAAGAAGGGAGCCTCTCAGGACGGGATTCGAGCCGGTATTGTTCTCATACGGATGGTTGGGACCTTGACGGGGCACGGGCCTGTTCCAGGAATGAGGGGCAGTTGAAGTCATCGCTTTGCATGGGACGAACAGAATGGGTGAGGCTGCAAGCTACCGACGAGTATAGGTAACAGAGCGGGGTGCAAGCAATGCGGAGGGCATGTGCGAAGAGCAGCTTTTCCCGTACTATTATTAGCGTCAGATCGCCAAACTTCAAAGCTGCCCGTGCCCCGCAAATGTGGCACCTTCCCCATGGTTTGTCTAGGTAATTTGCTAATACTGTATTAGTGCGGCTGAGTGGAGACGGCTAATTACCCCAGGGTCAAGCAGTTCCAGAATCCTTGTTTCCACACGGTTCCCCCCAGCTGCCACATGTGCCATCTACCGCTCCTGCCTCATTCAGCTTCCCCCGCCATTCTTAGCATACCATGAATCCTCATCGCGCTTGCCAGCACTCCAAAGCGTATCTCCACCATAAAGCACGAGCGTGAGCACAGTCTCCTCGGAACCGGCTCTCCTGACTACTAGTTCTTCCTTTCTACCGGAGGATCAATACTGCTGTTTGTTGTGCCGGAAACGAAAAACCAGATGCTCCGGTGAGCGACCGAATTGCAAAACCTGTACAGACAGCCGCAAGGCAGCGATGACGCTCTCTAAGATGAAATCGAACACAAAGCCATCTCCAGATCCTCGTCTCCGAATGTCAAATTGGACCAGCCGGCACCCTCGTCCACACTGCAATTATCACCGACATTAGACAAGCAAATACCAGCAGGCTTGGTGCTATCAGTCGACTCACAGAGCAGAGAAGAATTGAATGGTCTCCGGAGCCCTGCGAGCAATCATACCTCCAACAGTGTCACCGCATCCTCCACTAGGCACATAGTTCCTTACTTTCGTTCCTTTGGGCCTACGACCATCGTCCTGGGTTTCAAGCAGATGGTCGTGACTGTCAGAGACCATAGGCAAAGCACCCAACCCCTCACAGGTGACTCTCCTGCTTCCGCACCGCCCCTCGAATCTGCTTGACCCAAGCCTCCATTGTACGATGCTACCGACCCGTCGGCAAACATACCGCTGGTTACATATCTTTGCGAGATGTTCTTTACTCACCTAGCGTGCAACTCACCCTTTCTTCAGCGAGAGCGTTTATGCACGATCTCGAAAAAAGCGTATTGACATAGTCTTGGTGGACATTGTATGTGGTGCTGCTGCCGCGCTTTTTCTCGAACCCCATTCTCACCACTGCCGCAGACGACGACTCCATATCACGGGAGGCCGATAGCAACGAGGTGCGCCGCGCATTCCGCGGGCATGCGTATGCTCAGCGAGCAATGTCCGCTGCCATTGACACATTCCCATGCCCTACAATAGATGTCGCTCAAGCTTGCCTGCTACTGGCATATGAGGAGTTAGGCACTGGCCACGACAGTGGCTTGTGGATGTATTTGGGGGGAGACCTCCATTCGCATGGCAGAAGATCCCGGCACACAGAAATTGGAAGGTCTGCAACTGGAAGGTCGCGTTGGGCCGACTCCGAAGACAGCAAAGAGGGGTCAAGAGGGCAAAGATGAAGAAAGTCGACGCGCCCAGCACCAAAAGATCTTATCCAGGGGCTATGCTTTGGCCGAACTAAAGGAGAGTGAGGACCGAAGAGCCAGTGAGCAAGAGCGTATTGATAACTTCTGGACTATTTTATTTCTCGACAGGGCAGTCTCATTCAGTGGCAACCAGCCAGTCACTCTTCGTGACAAAGATATTGGGATCTCCTTTCTATATTGGCCAGATGGACCATGGTCAACGGCCGCTCTCATCCCTTTCCACCAATGATCCGTATAGTCCACATGTATGACCGTGTTGCTGATGTGCTGAACAATATCAAGGACCTAAGCCAAGTTACCCCCGACATCCTCAAGAAGCTGGCTGGTATGGAGAAGGATCTGACGACCATTTATCAAAGACTCTCCCCTAAGCTGCACTTCAATACAACCAACTTCCAGCATTATGTCAAAACAGAGCAGGGTACCAACTTCATCCTGCTACACTTTTGGTTCCACACTCTAATCATCCTTTTACGTCAGCCAACTCTTCTCCATTCTTTCGAAGGCAGGATACAGCAATTATTCCCTGGTTCTCGAGAACTCTACATGTCCTCTACCAAAACTAGTGCCGATATCCTCGCTTTTACCGAGCTCATTGACATTAAGGGTTTTATTGGCAACCCCTTCACTAGCCAACCAATGTACGTAGCTGCGTGCCTCTTCTTGGCTCAAGCAGCGGCACATGGTTCTCAGCCAGCATTACGGGCCCCTTCACCTCCCGAGTCCCAGAAAGTATTAGTGTCGTCGGAGCCAAAATCAGCAGAAGCTCAAAGGCACCCCTTTATTGGCCTCTGCGGCAAATCAGAATTATCAGAGGTGCTACAAGGCTCTTCAAATTCTGGACTCGTACTGGGCTGGCTGCCGTTACATCCTGATTGCACTAAATCGAAAGTCTAAGGGCCTCATGGATCAGCTACTCTTCACAGCTGACGATGTAGATGGTCACATTCCCTCAACCGAACTCTCTTTTACCACACCAGGCTGGCGAAGGAGCATAGCACACAGTATGTCCACGAGTGGGCGTCCATTAAGTCATCTCAGAGCCACACAGCACGTGGGCTGGTCGCCAAGTGGCACCGAAAACTCTCCTCAGCCGATCCTTAGCTTTCCCTATCCTAGTAGTAGCTCGAGCACTGAAAGCATGACCAAGTTAAACGGAAAAGGAGAACAATTCACTAACCAAACCCAGGATACCAACCAAGCAAGCAAATCAGGTACTCGCACCTTCGGCAGTGACGGTGACCCTTAAACATACAAGGTATTCATCAGTACACTTTGAATGCAACGATGATTCCGCCACCACCGAGACCAAAGCAATCCATTTTAGCCTATGATCCTCTATCAACAACTGAGGCAGATCTTCGTAGCCTCAATTCGCCGTATGCTCCATCGCCAGTCAATCCACCAGCGCCATCATCGCAACCCACGTCCAGTGCATCAGCCTCAAATCAGACTCAACGGTTGGGTTACAGCGACTCTACTCAAGTAATTAATTACCTGCAACAAGCTTTTGTGGACAGTCAGAATACTGAGTTTTCCGGTTTTGTGCGTGATGATATGGTCCCCTGGCTTAAAACATCTGCCACAAGATGTGCGAAATTATTTTGGCAATCCACAAGATCAAAGTGCCAGACAGAATGCCACTCGATCCTGATAGTGGCCTATGTACGGCGACCATCCCGGATAGGTGGCGAGGCAGGTCTGTTTACAAAGAAGATCGCGTCTAGATATATATGGACAATGTCATACATAGAAAAACAAAAACTTCTCAGTAAATCGGAGGAAGGACTTCGTCTCAGATTTCTCGTCTCAGATTTCACCTTCTATCTCTCTTGCGAAGTCTTTCCGGCTAATGAGACAACCCTCTTCAATTCCGCACTAAAGCAGAACCTTGTAGGTAGTAGAAACGTCAAACCACCTCTAAGCGAGGAATATCAGTCAAAAACTCAAAAAGAAGCGTGTTGATGAGGGTGGGATTCGAACCCACGCGGTTTTCACCATGCGTAAAACTCCATAGCAGCCGTTTCAGCAGCCTGAAACGCACGCCATAACCACTCGGCCACCTCACCAGAGGCCATTTCGACGCCATTTTCAAGCAAGAATTCGGCTTTTATATAATATAAATGTATCTAAGTTTTTCCGCTGCTGCGGGGTTGTCAATCCGAGTGACGCCGAAGATTACTCCCGAGCAAATGCTAGGTCTTGTGACAGCTTCTCCACTCCAGAGAAACTTGCGACCTCAAGGTCCCTGACAGAAGTGATGACATGCCCGCTTTTCCAAATTGGCCATGTGTTCCGTGCATTTGTAAAACTAGTCTCTCCTCAGCTCGAAACTTCTTTATTACAGTTCAAGCACCACATAAAGATTTTGTTCGTATGATCATCGTGGCTAATCTATAGAGCATATGCAAGAAGAATGGTTAATAGTGTGGGGCAAACGCCAGCTTATCGATGGATGTCTCTCTTGGTTGTCATGGGCAACGCCCTCGCTTCCTTGTCAACATCGCGATAGAAGTGCCTTCGGACCCGTGCTAGAATATCTATCTTGCGAAAGAACATATGTTGGTGCAGACTGGGTTTTTAATCTGAGAGGAAGCATCTCATGGCAGGCGACGTGTCGCGGGGTTCTTCCGTGACTGAAGTCGACCACTGCGCATTCCAACATTCGCCTCCACATTCCATGCGCCAGTTCTGTCCCTCCCCACACGTGTCTCCGCTCGATTTCCACGACCTGGCAGATGTCTCAACACTACCATCTGCCGATGACCGTCCTACATCCGCCCACTCATCAATATCATCATTCCCAGTTTCGGTAATTCAGCCTCTCGAGTACGCTTCACCAGGGCTGCTTAGGCCACGATATGCCCAACCATTTCAAAATCACTCTGCGGAAGGCTTTGCGACACGTAATGTGCAGCCGCGAGTGGACCGAGGTCTTGGATCAGCTTTCAGACATCCAAGCAGCATCGAAGAAATGCAAATGAAAGAAGATGATTCCGAAAGTCTGCTGATCCGTAACCAACGAAGAGGGTCGCACATATCAACAAAGAGTCATGAGAGAATTTATTCACCTCGCTCCTCCCCATCCAAGAGACAAAGTTATTCTAGTCAGTCATGTCTACTAAAAGGGAGCAGGCTTAGAAAGGAATTTCCTTTGGTTCTCTTGCATTGTTCTATCCTACCACCAGCGAGCGCTACCATGCCCACTGATTATGATAGCGAGTTGTATGGCGCTCTTTTGCCAGAGCAGTATCGAGCACGGTGGAATACCCTGCAAGATAGACTCGCAGACCCTGAGATGAAAACCAGAGGTATTCTCATTTCGCATCCTCAGGAAGACTACGAATTACTTGAGGAACGACTACTCGAAAGCTTGGAGCTTGATGTCCCCCGGATTCGAAGCAGTCATTTCTTCCATGATGACGGGTCTGCTGGAGACAGCGGATTTGAGAGCGGTAGCCAGCCAGAAGATGAGAGCAGTGACGAAGCATCGAAGAAAGGGCGGTGCCCTGACTGTGGGAAGTGTCTCCACCTTCAACCTGAAGATGAGCGAAAATGGGAGATCAAGGTCTACGCAGCCAATGGCTTAATGAGAGCTGGAGCGTGGGCTGCTGCGTGGAGAGATATGGAGAATGTTGATGTTGAGATATCTCTTGCCATGCCCGATGATGTGCGAAGGGAGGTCAATTCGAGGTTGGAGGTCCTGAGATCAGTCCAAGACGGTGAAGGTGGATCGTCAGCACCCCAAGCATCTCCCCATCAGGACTTCCCGGAGAATGATATTAACTGTGCGAGACATGAAGCAAGCTCAAACAACGACCGCGCATACGAGCATACGACACCATCCCCACCAAGTCTCAGCGAACAGTCGGGCAAAGTGCGGGGCTCTGGGCAACATCCAGATGTTTTCCGCGATCGCAAAAACATTCTCATCACTCTGCTCAGCATCCTAGTGCTCTTCTACGCCATGACAGGATCAACACCCGGAATGCTCTTCGCAGTTCCCACTCAGATGGCATCATCTACGGCCCAGGAAATCGAGCCAGACGCCATCACGCGCGCGCCAGTCTTGAGCAGTATTAGCATCCAGACCATTGAGAGTCCTGCTACAGCTGTGCTAGAGATCCTACCTTCGACCGCACCAGTAGTGGATGGTGGTGATATAGGAAACACAGGCATACTTGGCACCCTGCCCCAGCCTTCTATCATGCATATAGTCCGACCTGAAGGAGAACCACAACATGAGAGCAGAACGCCAATCGAGACGGAGGAAGAGGAGTGACCGCCCTAATTGGTTAATAATTTTCGAGTCTTTCCTGCAAGCCGAGTCGTGTTTGATCACCATGGGTTTCTGAATTTCAGGCCAGTTATATTGATACCCTTACCAGTTAGCCCAATTGAATTCATCATTTTATTAGTAACCTACCATGCTTCGTATCTTCTCAGGCAGGCGCTGACAGGACTACGTACTCTGGTAGAAAATGCCTCGTACTTTGGTATGATCTGCTTGAATATTTTACCTGAGAAGGTGTGCGGCCCTCGTGTTATAATTAAGGTTCTCGTGATTTTTAACCCTAGCCCATGTCATGTCAGCGCGGGCACGAGACACCCTAATAGAACCTACGAACAGGAACTTGACGTCCACTTCGTCCTGCCAAGAACCATTCCGTACAACAAAATAGATGATATCTCCGCTTTGTCCTCACCGCAGGAGATTTACATATTAGCATGATAGGGACTACTACCAGATAAGGACGAGCATATTGATTCAAAACTATGTGACTCAGTGCGGCATAGTAAAGCAACTCGGAGTCTGCATGTATTGTTAACCCAGGTGATAGTTCTAGAGGCGTCTCGCACATGTGTGCCTTCTTCGTTCCATACCAATTTCCGGTGTGGTCTCGATATGACTCGGCAACGACCAAGGTGCGGTAACAGCGCCATATGTCTAGGTTTCATATATGATAAGCTCTTCATAGACAGCGATCTTCCTCAGCTTTCTAGAGTTGCTTGTGCTTTGAGAATATGACCAGAACAATCTCAGCGATGGACCCCCGACATTACCGTCTCAACTGTGGATTCTCATCTCGAGTGACCACCAAAGGCAGGTAGAGGCCGAAGATATTCCATCCTAGGGAAGTGGTGGGACCTGGAATCTGTCGTCGGAGAAGCTTTAGACCTTCAGGCCTAAGAATCTGGCATCGGCCTAGATGAAGATCGATCTGAGTTTGGGAAGGGACAGGTGATGTTGATAATGTTGAGTGACAAATATGGGGAATAAACGGAGTAGGTCAGTGGTATAATACAATGTGAGCTGGCACTCTGTGAGAAATTATGATATTAAGCTGGATCAAAACGAAGAAGGGCTACAATAAAGGAATGTTTCTATAGAGTGCTCCCTTGGCCAAAGTTGACGGCCAACAACAACAGAACCAAACTTTTCTGGAAATCAATATTCACAAGGACTGAAGATGCACCCTTGGATAGCATTGCTAGCCCGGGTGAAATCGAAGAGTGTCTGCTTGAGGAGCAGGCAATTCTCTAGTATGGCGCAATATCCCTTGCTTATTTCAGTTTTGCACTTACACAAATGTCAATCCTCCTGGCCATCTGTCTGTGGGATTTGCCAACAGTAGCTACTGCAAGAGAATTCATGCGAGGATGTAACTCTAGGTAACTTTCAGCAGCTACAACAGAAGATAGATACAGTAAAATGACCCACAAAGGTGGGTGTCACGTGCCTCAGCACCGAGATACCGGTCTGCGCTGACGTCACAATCTCAGCGATGCCTTCTTGCCTTTCAGATGACCAACAGGATCCCTCTGAAAACAAAGCTGTAAGTATTCTGTTCATCATATTTGTCGAAACTATGCCTGCGAAGGAGCACATACATATCGAATCAACGAGTAAAATGGCATATGCCAGTTCTTGTGCAGATCTGCAAAGAACAATCAGCTGACGAGAAGATTGACGATCGTGGCCATCAGGATGATTTCCCCTCTTTTCGTTGATGCCACTTACGACCCTTGATAAATATTGTCCGAACGAAGTCAATTGCAAGTCTTGGACTCAGGCGAGGCGAGTGTATTCCCTTGCCTGAGGCACCTACCCCGCAATAGTTGTTATTGTACTTCACCTCTACCCGCATATTTCTCGCCTCCATCCCCGATCGATACCTTGTCTGTATCCCACTCAGTTTTATCTTACGCAATCACAGACTCCATTCCACAGTGTCCTATATCGTTGTATAGGCAACATCATTGGCTTACTTGTCTTGCTGCCTCTCTGTCACTCTACGTATCATTTCAGACCTCGCACAAGTCCTGAAGCATCTCGTCACCTTCGCCCACGAGAATCGAGACACTGGTGCCTTGTTTCAGGAATTCATGGTTTGATTGGTTTTCATCGCCGTGTTCTTTCACCACGGGTCACACTTTCGACTTGCCTCCACTGTTGTTGGCTCGACCTCCTTGTTTCCACGTCTTTCAGACAAGTCGCTTCCAGGCAGTGCAACATTACCACATCAAGCTCAAATTAACTTGCCACTACTGCAAATCTTGCTCCCTGTTCCCCCCCGAATGGTTATTTTATGTTACTCCTAACGACGCCAATGGCATTACACTCTTCTTTCGACACCGTCTAGCCAGGGAACCTTGGCCAGAATGCCGTGAGTCAATGCTAGTCTACGACTACCCGCTCATCCCGCCACCGTTCACTCTTTCTTCATTATCCGGTGGCTCCTCCGTAGCTTAACTGATATCTCTTATGCAGCGACACGCCGCCTTCTAAGCGACAACGAACGGCATCGTCACTACCTACTACCACTGCCGCAGAGGTGCCGCGAACGCAGATTCCTCCTCAACCCCCGATCAACTCCAATATCTCCCTGGTGCCCCCTCAATCATCACCGAACCCACGAAAACGTCGAGCTTCGCACAGTCCAAAGCTAGATACATTGCCTCCAGGTACTACGGTGCCACCAGCTGTCCCGTCAGTGCCCAGCACTTCTGTTGCCATACCTGCACTACTGAGTGAAGATAGTGGCAAGAAAAAAGGACGTACAAATACTCCGTGGACAGCAGCTGAAGAACAGAGGTTGAAGCAAATGCGCGACAAGGGCCATAGCTGGAGTGAAATTGCAAAGGTGCTGCCTGGTCAAGCTGGTCCTGAATGATGTGTTTACGATACCAGGCATTCCCTTCACGGACCGAAGGTAGCGTTAAGAAACACTGGTATAAGGTTCGACAAAGGGTCCTTACGAGAGTCACATTGGCTGACAGCTGTCAAGGATATGCATTATGCCGAGTTCGCCGAAGACGAGGTAGGATGTCTCACCTCGAGTGAGAGTGACATGAGCTTATATGTACAGTCCCAAGCACTTCGTGATGCTATTAGGGAGTACGAAGCGAACAAATGGAAGGCCATTGGCCAGAAACTGGGGAAACCAGCCAAGGTAGGTGTTTTCTGATACCATTATGACGGCTACGATCTGCCTAATTCGCCCTGACTCGAATAGGCGTGTGAGCAGTATGCCAAGGAGCATTTCAAAGGCATGATATGATATGATCTTTCTTTTCGCAACATACAGCGAGGCGTTGTGCAGCATTGTCATTTCAGCTGGGGATTGGAAACAATGGATAGTTTCCAGGGGCTACGGCTGGACGAAAGTCCACAGGAGTACAACATAAGTGCTTACTGTACTCTCCACTGGGCTGCACTCTCCACTGGTTGTTGTCTGTCTAGGACAGGAATGCGCTGGAGGAATCTGCTAGGGCAACGGACAAGAGCAGCCGGTCGTATTTGACCAACAGAGCAGGTCACGGGGATAGACTGGGGATACCTTTGGTTGTAACTCATCACGTAACGAAGCTGATTGGTACAAGCTTAATTTAACTTATCCTCTTTGGGACTGGCAGCATTTGATTTTTTTCGGTTTGAGCTAGGCTAATGATAGACTCCAGTCCCAGAATCTGATGAACCATTTAGTAGGTCTTCTGTTTATTGAACTTTTTGGTCTGCATTTTTCCAGTCGCACTGCTTGCTAGTCTTTGAATCTTTGTTGTACAGCATTTGTTCAGCTTTACATCGCAGGTGTTACTACCAGTTGCTCCTAGAAGAGAGCATCGGAAGTCGTTCTGATTTGCTTCAAGTTTGCAATCGCAACTAACTTTATGTTCGAAGGCAACTAATCTCTAATCACATAAGATAGCAAAGCAGGGGCGAGAGGCTCGGTGCATGAACAGATGTTCGTCAGCCATCAGAGTCCCGATTGGCAACAGGTCTGCAGCGGGCAGCTGCCAGCCTTGTCCCAGGGAGCGGCAATTGTTTGCTTGATTAATTACTGAAACAAGGTCTTTTGAGCAACGGCGGCCCGCCCAAATCGAGATGACGAATTTGGATAATGCTGAGAAAACGCAGCGCCGTTTATCACTTTATGATCACCAACCAAATGACCAAGGGCAACCAAACTCCTTGAGTTCAAGAGTCTTAGAAAATGCAACCTCGGCGCTTCGCTCATTTGAGCACACATTACTCAAATGGAACGTTGAGCTTCGAGGCATACGACGTGTTGAGGATGACGAAAGGCAACAGATCACTTGGCTCGCATATGCACAAGTCCTGGTTTTGTGGACGAGTGTCAATCTCGTGATCAACAATGTTACTCTGGGCATGCTGGGCCCGACAATCTATGAGCTCTCTTTCACAGACTCGTCCATTTGTGCATCACTCGGTGGGTTTTTGGGTACACTGCCTGTTGGCTGGATCGCAACATACGGCCCTGTTGCGGGGATACGAACAATGGCCGTGGGAAGGTACGCAATGGGGTACTGGCCCAGCAAATTGATCGTGATTCTCAATATCATCGTTTTCCTTGGCTACAGCCTTCTCGTATGCATCATCGGTGGTCAAGTGCTCAGCGCCATTTCACCAAGGGGGGGCATGTCCGTCGTGGTCGGCATCGTTATCCTGGCTGTCATCACCTGGGCCGTCACAACATTCGGCATCCAGGTGTTCCATTACTATGAGCGCTACGCATTCATTCCGCAGCTCATCGTCTTCAGCATCCTGTACGGTGTGGCGGCAGAGAAATTCGATCTCCAGGCACCAAGCGTCGGTAACAGGGCAACGGTGACTGGCAACCGGTTGTCTTTCTTCAGTTTATGTCTCTCGGCCGCGATTACCTACGCAGGCTTGGCCGCAGACTTTTTCGTGTACTGGCCAGCCAGCACATCACGCAAGCTCATCTTCGCCGCGACAGTGGCAGGACTGACATTCAGCTTCACTTTCACGTTCGTGCTTGGTGCGGGGCTCGCGAGTGGGATAAACAATGACACGTCGTATGCGAATGCATGGACAAACGGACAGGGAGGCTCTGGCTCTGGTGCGTTGCTGGTGGAGGCGTACGCCGGCTCATTGGGATCATTCGGCAAGTTCTGCGCTGTCATCGCGGCACTTGGGGGAATAGCAAACATTGTTCCGTCAACGTACAGTTCGGGCATAGACTTTCAATTGCTAGGGAGACACTTTTCCAAAGTGCGGCGGATTGTCTGGAATACTGTGGGCGTGCTCATATATGCAGTGTGCGCTCTCGCGGGGAGGAACCACCTAGCGCAAATCTTCACCAACTTCCTCGCATTGATGGGGTACTGGGTTGCTATTTGGGTAGCCATCCTGCTCGAAGAGTTTTTGCTATTTCGAAGACAGCCCGCGGGTTCTATAGATATAGAGGGTGGTGGGCGACGGAGACTGGCACTAGACTGGACGGCTTGGGATGATCGCGGCAAGCTGCCAATTGGCATTGCGGCGTTGATGGCGTTTCTTGTGGGCTGGGCGGGCGCCATATTGTGTATGGCGCAGGCCTGGTATGTGGGTCCAATAGCGAGGCTGGTGGGAGAGTATGGAGCGGACATGGGCAATTACGTAGGATTCTGCTGGGCGGCGGCTGTCTACCCGGGTCTGAGGTGGTGGGAGATTAGAAAATGGGGATGGTAGCAGGCCGTGGAATCAGAGAGAGGCCAAAGGTAAACAGACTCTTAGAATCGGGTTGCACGTTGCGTCAATGCGATTGCTAGGATGGGTTTCCCAGGAGACGCATATCCTTTCTTCCAGCCTTATTTAGTTCCGCTGACCAACAAGACGGAACTGCCCAGCTGCCTCCGGATGTCTTCATTGTCAACGTCATGTGTATCCTCCACCTCTCCCCACATGGTGGTTTGCCAATTTACCTCCACATTGGCCGCCTTGGCCGCCTGCTCAATGCCAAACCTTGGCCCATTGTCCTTGTCCTGTTGCAGGTAGCGAAACTCCTCTGACCACTCGATCAACAATCTGGTGGCTACAAGCAAGCTCTTGCCGGCGAGGACGGCTCGTTCGAGAGCAGCGAGCTCGTACGCGGGGAGTGAAGAGATCCAACCGCTAATAACGCTACGTGTGAGCTCCGACTGGGAAGTAGGTATAATGCTGCTCCCTTCCAGCGCGGGCTTGATGTCGACGCCAGGCCAGAGCTGGGCCGTGAGGTAGGCCATGATGGGTTTGGCAGTGTCTATCTGAAGTTGACGAAGGCCTGATGACCTCCTTCCGCCGCCGCTTTGTGGTTGATCTCGATTCTCACGCCCGTCTTGATCCGATTCGGGCGCCCAGCAGAGAAGCGTGTCTGTGTCGAGGTAGCGGAGCATAGTCGTGAGGATGGCTTCACGTATTGAAGGGCCATTTGCAGCATTGGCATCGGCATCGGCGATGTCTTGCGCCCTTGAGACTATGGACGTAAGGGGGATGTTGTGGTTCTTGGTGGCTTGCTCGGCAGACTCCAGCATGTCCCATTCAATAGCGATGGCATGGGCAAGATGCGGCTTAGATGGCGGTACCAGAATGGGAGCCTTGGAAGGTAAGCGGACCGGACGCTTGTCGAGTAATACCCGATAGCCATCGGGAGTTTCTTCAACATGGACTTCTTTCCAGAAGCGGCGCTTGAGAGGGCTGCTCTTGCTCGTTTGACTGGCGCGGAGCTCTTGGCCTTGTTTTAAAAGCTCGACTTTTCGTCTCTTTTCGTCGACCCGTGCGTCATAGCTGCTGACATGTGGCTTCGGCGGTGCGGGAGGTGGCCCAGTGCCGGTGACGGGAAGCGTGGTTGCGGGGCGCGAGGTGGACGCCGACAGGCATCGGGAGCATCGAAAGGCATCCTGGCCGCTGACGTGTACAGGAGCTGCCAATTGAGCCTTCCAGCTCTTGGAAGCCTGTGTGAGAAATCTCCTTCGCATTTGTCCCTGTTTCTGGTGTCTCCGATAAACACGGTGGAGACTGAGGACTCACAGTTTACGAAGTGTACGAGTTGCTCACACTCTGTCCGTCGGAGATAAGGTAAGTTAGTGATTCTTAACTCCTCGAAGAAAAAGTCGATGTTCTGGCACGCGATATGCTGTGAACTGACCGAGAGGAAGAATGGAGTGACCGAATGGAGCGACAGAATGGGCAGGATCGCAAAGGAGGTAAGCGGCTTCATAGCCCTGCCTCTTCATTTGCCTTCCGCCATTGATCTGCAGGCGACAGTGCAGCACTACCTCTACCTCCGGCCACACGACCCCGCCGTCCCCGATGAAGATACACCGCGCTCACTGTTCCTTGTCAACGTGCCTGTCACTACGACCGAAGCGGATTTGAAGTACCTATTTATGACACAGCTGAATGGCGGCCGAATCGATAAGGTGTGCGTGGCAGAGACTGCACCAGGACGCACGGCGATAGCGGCAACCAAAGCTGCCAGATCGGGCCGTAAGCGCAAGAGGATGGCTGCGGATGAGATTGAGAGTGCGCTCGATACATACAGTCTGCCTGAAGTCTGGCCTAGCGAGGTCAACTGCAGTGGCGGCACTGCTGTCGTCGTCTTCGTCGACCGCCCCAGCATGGAGCTGACGGTCAAAGCGGCACGCAAGGCCGTTAAAGCCGGCCAGCAGATCAAATGGAGGGATGGCCTGCCACCAAGCTCAGATTTTGGGCTACAGCGGTACGAAAAATTCAACGCGCTCCGATACCCTTCACAAAGAGAGCTGCTCCGGACCGTCGATGGCTACATGTCAGCCTATGCTCAAATGGAAGAAGCAAGATCGCGCGAGAACGCAAGAAAGAGACAGGTGCCCGATGATGATGGTTTCGTCACAGTCACACGAGGCTCAAGAGGCGGTGTTCGCGCTGAGGATGTCCAAGATCTGGCCGTCAAGCAGAAGAGGCAGGCCAAGGCCCTGCAAGACTTCTACCGATTCCAGCTACGTGAGAGGAGAAGGGGGCAGCATGATGAGATGCTCAAGAAATTCGATGATGACAAGAAGAAGATCGCCGACATGCGGAAGCGTCGTATCAATAGATGAGAATCAACAGATGACATTGCTTGGTGGTGAGTGTAGCCCTTGGCAGCTCCTTGACAGAACCTGATGAGATCCGCTGGGGCCATATGAGACTTGGGCGCATTGACGTCAATGTCATTCCCTGCTTACAAAACCAGCCTACACAATCTTCTCTCCGACCTGAGCCCCTTCCATCAACCTATTCCTAGGCATCTGGTACATGAAGATGCTAATCGGCTTGTGTAGTATACCGATTTCCTATTCCTTTGCAATATTCAGCTGTCAAGTGCTCAGCAGCACTATCGCCGACTTGCGAAGAACGAAGCCGTCTCTCCTCACCTCGTTCTTTCTCATCCCACCTTGCGCTGAGGCTGAGCCACATCTTGGCAGAATAAGCGAAGGCTAATAATCTACAATCAGGTTAAATACAGATACGAAAGATCAGCTGTGGGCCTGATATTGGTCCGCTGATTGGCTAACTCCTACTCTTACTGTTCTGTTGTACTAGGGTGATCACCTCCATTTGAAAATGCCATGCATAATCGACATCATACCGCAGTCACTAGCCACGATTTTTAACATCTTTTGACCAAGATAAGAAATGTGTCGACTTCGCCCTTTCCTGAGTCTAGGGCCAGGACGCTGGAAGGCGGGGCTTTCTGGGAGGCTCTATGTTAGTTCACAAATTTTCCTGAAACAACCTTGGCTCTCATCCTCAGTCCATCCCTCTCAATTCACTCCTAATCGAAAAAGGTCTTCAAATTGTTGTTTACGTCTTTCAGAGCATACCAGACCTATACCTCCTGTCGCTGTGTCTGCAACCTTTCGTTGACCTCGCCAGGTCTTGGTGTGTTCGACCTGCTTACTCTCAGGGTGCAACTTGCTTCATGTTAAGACAGGCAGTATTCCTTCGACTTACAAATAGTGCCGTGATCTCTTAAGAGAATGACTGAGAAAAAATTTCGAATTTGTCCCTAGTTAGCTCTCACCTCCTTCTGGAGAACCTACACGGTCATCGACTTGAAGAGCTACAGAATGTTGTGGGAAGTCACCCCGTCTGTTAAGTATTGTACGGAATATACACCAGAGTGAGAGTTTACTGGCTCGGATATCGCAAACGGTAGTAGTACTACGTAATTCCAAACCTGTAGTTTTGGCTAGCTCAAGTAGTTTTAGTCACGTATTTTTCCATCCTGCTAGCCTCTATTAGGGTGATGTTAGAAGCCTTATTCACAGCCTCATTCTGCTGCACAGTCCAGCTCTAACGACTGCACTGTTAATAGCCACCACCTACGTCAGATTAACATGGAAAGATTATCAGTCAAAGGTGCAGCAGATAACCACTTTTCATGCGATATATTCCTTCCACCCATTAACCCGCATTCTCCCTTCCGCCTCTGTAACTGTGCTCATGAAGTACCAGCCTGTCAATCGGAAGAATCGCTCTAATCACAGCTGCCATGTTCAAACGTCTTGTCATCTGTTTTTGCAACATCCTTTGTCCACCAGTCGCCGTGATGCTCCTGACAGGTCCTAACGGCGACTTCGTCCTCAACTGCTGCCTCTTCCTCCTCGCAGTCTTTCCCTCTCACATCCACAGTTTCTACATCTCCTTTACTTACTTCAACCGCAAGCGCAAAGTCAGGAAGGGCATTTATCCCGGCCAGCCGAAGTCATTGATCTACAGTGACAAAGTGAACAATGGCGGTGCGAGCAGACGAGAGATGGAGATGCTGAAGGCCGAGATGGAGACGGGCAAGTCGAACGGGAGAACGAGCAACCGGCGGAGTAAAAGGGTCAGTGGCTTCGATGATGAGCATGAGAAGTACTACGACGGCGCCCTGAGTCCCGAGATTACGAGGACGAGCAGCAGAAGATCGAGAAGGTATGACGATATCTATGCCAGTCAAGACCTAAACCGACGTTCCAGCAGGCGGGTGTGTTGAGATCTATCATGAGCAGAGCAGCAGTCCGCAGGACACGCATCGGCGCTGCCATACAACCCCCCAACCCTCTTCCTTAGTAGCAGCACGAGAAGTGAACGAAAGACGAGACATCTAGCTCAGCATCAGCAAGATGGGGAAGCTGGCAGATACTAAGCTGGCCTGACGTGCTGAATACAGAACAGTCTCGAGGACATGATTTGGTTCAACCCTGATATGCCTTTCGCTATACCAGCTATATACTGCTGAGACTTGGGGGAGGCAGAGTTCCAGCCAAGACCAAGACTGTGATAGTTTCAAGGACATCAAAGAACGCTAAGGCAATGGAGGCAGCAAAGAAGTCAACAAATGTGAAGAAAGGACAAGGCAGCAGGGAATGTAGCACAGAATACGACAAATAGGAAGAATGGAGAAGGCGGCAGTGAAATGATTCACTAGCTGACAAGAACAATTGTGACAGCATGTCTAGGAAAGGCCAGTGAAATTTTGTGTCACTTTCATAGACCTGTTGAGTCTGACAGGCAATTTACCTTACACAAGAAGGAACACCTGTTGGCTCACAGTGTTGAAGCTGCTGCCACAGCAAGGCATCTTATTAGTCTAATGAGTGGCTTGCTTCTCTCCCCACCCATTCCTAGCACACCAATGTTTTCATACAAGATTGATGGCGAACAGCTTGCCGGTGGAAGCTCTCCGATTCATCATCCAAACAGATTCAGAGTCACCAACACTGATCTATGGCCTCGACAACACCAACACCGAGCACAAGAACAATAAAACCAACAAACCACCACCGCAGTGACGACGACGACGACACCGATACCGATACCGATACACAGCAGCAGCAGCAGCAGCCAAAAACAAGAATCACCACTCTGCATCCACAAAGAAGAACGTAAACGATCTACCCAACGACATCATCTACTTGATCTCGCAACACCTCAGTCTGTCAGACCCAGTCTGCCTCGGGCTGACATGCAAACAACTGCTCGCGTCCGTTCTCGACCTAGGTCACTGCGGTGACAGTGGTGGTGGTGATAACAGAGCCAAGCGATTAACCGACCTTATTCCAAGTGCAGCACCAGATGTCCTGAAGGATTCTGTACCCTGAGAGGGAAGCGTTGATTGAGCGGCTGAAGAAGTTGGTGCCGCGAGGTTATGTCATGTGCGGACAGTGCGGGCAGGCATTTTGCAAGACAGTTTCTGGTCTGGCAATGGGATGGTGGGGCAGGTGTGATCGTAATCATAATGACGATGATGATAATAATGGAAAGGGGGAAGAAGCAGGCATACATGGTAGTGGCAGAAAGGTGATGGTACCGGAATTTAACGAAGTTAGTAGACATTTTTTTTAATATGGCGCCTAAGTTCTTGATGGTAGGATAGTGGTATTCGAAGATTTCATCGCTGCGCTCTCTGTTTTGTTTTGAAAGAATCTAAAGGACTAGTTGACTGTGTATCATACAAAAGAGCGATCTAGATGTGAAAACTCGGCAAAAGATAATAATGGATTAGGCAGGCTGCAAAACAAAATGATACTATACATCTAGTACAGATCAAGGTACTTGCTATACCTCAGCAGTTTTGGAAATCAGAGAATACGAAGACCGCAGCATTCAACGTGGCCACTTCTGACCCTAGCCTTGCGGTTCCACCACACGCGCAGCAGTTCTTCGACAAAGTCGCAGTCATTCCGGCTCCAGGCATCCAATCCCATGGCACTGAGGTCTTCTGGTGTGAAGACGAGAGTGTCGTCGTCATCTTCGGCGTCATCATGATAGGGCTCTGACGCGTTCTTGGGTAAGAGTGGACGTTGCTGATCGCCCTTGTCGAAGCTAGGCTGGTGGTGGTGCTCAAAGGGGTGGTAGTTCGCGCTGACTATCGCGTTGTCTTCTCGGCGGTTGTCTTTGCTCTGTCTGCTGCCAGTGCCATTGGGCTCGTCTTCGTGTTCATCATCATCATCTTCTTCTTCTTCCTCTTCTTCCTCTTCTTCCTCTTCAACAGCGATTTCTCTGTCCTCCTCTTGGTTTAAAACCTCATGCACGGCTTGGAACATTATAGCAGTCAGCCGTCTAAAGTAGCCGACAATGACGACTTCTTTGGTCTGATCTTCGCCATCATCGCGGCTGTCGAACAACAGAGCATCCCTTTCCATCTCTTCCTCCTCATCGGCTGTCAACCCGTTCCGCCTGTCACCAGCCGTCGCCCACCATAGTAGACTTGTGTACGCGACGCGTGCCCATGATGGAGGTTCTACTAGGTCCTGTTGCTCTTGCAAACTGGGCGCATTGCTTGACAGTGTCGAAGCGGCGTCTGCATCAACACTCTGCTCGGCCAAGCCACCATCGTCTACCGCCGAGGACTCGGACTGTGAAGATGGTAATATTTGCGATCTCGGAAAAGGTTTGATACCTTCGATCAAGCCACAATACCGGACCGCATCGCGCTGACTGGCCCTCACACGCGTCTGTGGCAACTGGTGCTTGGCCACATCCTCCCCGCTGCTCAAGACGATTTTTGGATAGATCTTCTTGTGTGCAGCATGGCTGGAATCCCTGCTGGGGAGATGGACGGCGATGTCGTATAGCTGCGGCTTGGTCACAAGCACGTCGTCCGTGGTACATGCAATCCAACCATCCGGAAAGGGGTGTTGAGACAAGTCATCAATGTCGGTGATGCCGATATTGAACAGGGCCGGGATACGGCGGATCGAGGCACACGGACCGGCGGGGAGGTACGCCAGCAGTGACCTCTGCAGAGACGAGAGCACTGATAGGTTGTACACAATGTTGCACGCAAACTCGACCGGCGCTTCGGTCACCAGCAGGATGCGTTTGCGTAGTAGCGCCGCTCGGTAAAGCGGGAAGATTAGCGGTCCAAACTCACTGACCATCTCCGGTAGCGTGGCTGCCGGGTGGTGTGGCGAAAGATGGGTAGCACCGTCCGGGACAAAGACGGACATCACGCTCATGGACCTGTTGGCCTGGTATCCGTTTGGCCGGTCAGGCTCGGCATCGTGTGGCTCAGCAACTGAATCGACCGACGCGTCTGGCCAGGGAGTAGAGGTGCGCATAGCACCCCAATCAACATTGGCACCATCAACATCGTCACCCACGATGCGATGCTCTTGCCAATAAGCATCCAGCGATTTAGTGGCGCTGTCGTCTCTATCTTTGATCTGTTCTCTGGCAAGCACCTTCAGCGGCTCTGCGTGGCGCCAGCTCTTGCCCATGCGGTCGTGCTCCAGGGGAACAAGCACGCCGACAGCCAGCATCGTAGCATGACGTTCGGCAGTCGCGTCTGGGCGATTGACGTAAGCCGACACGCCGGCGTAATTGCCGTGAACGAAGTAGATCAGATCCTCGTCAACGCGGTGCAGACCCGACGGCAGCGACTTGAACTCGACCACGCCTTCTACCTGCACATTCCGGAGGCTCTTGTGCCATCGAAGCACGTAGCCCTTGCGGTGGTCGAAGACCACGACGAAGAGCGCGGCAATGGCCGGGGGAGGCCGAGTAATAGGGGGAGGATGGGGAGAATTGGTCGAAGTGCCACTGGTGTTGGTGGGCAAGAGGGCCGCGGGAAGAGACAACTCGGCCATGGCCTTTTCGTTCTTTCTGTTTCTTTACTGTACCTTGCCCTGGGCTGTGTAGACGCGGATCGGGCCAGTTACGAGCATCTCAGGCATTCTGGTCGCCCTCGTTCAATAGAAATCGTGATCGTGGCGGAGGCCGGACGCCGATTTCTGTGTATGATGGAGGGTTAAGGGTGCATTTTTCTTTTTGTGCTTTTGGTTGGAGAGGTGCAATACCACCACAAACAGACATATGCCTCTACGAAATATGGTTGGCATCACTACTCATACACAATCAACTAGACCCGATTCCAGGCAATGCAACCAGTTCGTTTCATGCCCATTTTGACCTAAGCCATGCTCCCGATGCCTCGTGTCTAACCCCAGCACCATGTTGTGATATTCCGTGACCGAAATCAGAACTCCACCCACCCTTGAACTGAAGTTGTCATCTCCATGTGTTCTTGCTTGTCGCTAAACTCGGACGAGGAGCATGGCCGTGCTGCGGCACTGCACTGAGACGCATACTTGCCCGCTCGCCCACGCCCATGTTTGCATCTCTGCTGTTCGCCCTCAGACCCTCGCCCATGGTCGTCCGCCTCGGCCCAGACGACACCATCTTGCCTTGCGACAACACTCCTTGGACTCGTGGGCTGAGCACACGTATTTTCCAGTCGTTCTCTTTCTCCGTCTTCCCATTGACCATGCGTCTAACATGGCCAGCAGCAAACAAAGAGTCTGCTGGAGGAGATGAAGAGGAAGAATTTGGCGAACGTCGGCGACGTGCTCGTGCAGCTCCAGATAGACGGAAAGAACTTGAGCGCCGAGCGGCGCCAATCTTTCTTGCATCGGCCTTGTTGGGAGCCTGGTTTTCGGCATCGGAGTTGCTACTCGAAGATATCGAAATATCACAGTCATCCGGTGATGCCTTATCAGCTCCCAGTGGTGTCAGTGAACGGCGATTGGCTGTCCGACTGTCAAGCTCGCGAAGTGGCGACTCCTCGTTGTCTGAAGAGGACAAGAGAGTCATCTTTGGCGGCGGAGGGAGGAGCACAGATGGAGAGCCTTCGGATTTCTTAGACAAGAAGCCCGCCTTGAATCGATCAATCTTCTGCGTGGCCAGGCCTCCATCAAGACGAGGCAGTAAGGGTGACGAGTCTGGCGACTTGTTCTGAAGGTTGGCAAACGACGCTGTGAGATCCGACACTTGTAGCGCCGTTATTTCGCTCATGCTGTCATCTGGCGAAGAAGACGCGACCTTCTGCGGAGTTTTCGCAAACTCAGCCAATGTGCCATCTTCTGTGTCATCCCGCCATCGGACCACACGCTTGACGCCCTTAGCTGCGCGCTTCTTTGGCGTGAAAGATAGACCCTTCTTCGCGCTTCCAACCACGACACGTCGCCGAGGTGACGCTTTGACCGGGGAAACCATGACCTGATGCGCGACCATCGCAACGGCCTTCGGACGAACCGGACTTGGATCCAGCAGCGAGGCGTTTGTGGCATGCTTTCGGCGCTTCGGCGTTCCTGCTTTCCTTGGTGCAAAGGCTTCAACAGGAGCAAGGCTTCCATCAGGCTTCACAATATAGGATGTTGCTATTGAAGCAGACGACAGCATTTTCCCCAAAATCTCGGTCGCGGCATCGACAGCCTCATCCACCGTCATGCTGTTTAGCTTTTCAATTGCTGCAATCGTCTCGAAATGGGCCCGCAGCAGCACTTGTGCAGTCGAGGCCTCGCCGAATTTATCATGCTCTGCTACCGCAGCAAGGGCATCACGTTCGGCGTTTGCCTTCAGCAGTTCCACCTCGCGATTCAACGTCTCGCTGTCTAGCGTATCTCCAGTGTCAATTTCTTTCAGCTGCCGCAGGCCCGAGTCGAGAGCTGAGGTAAGCGCACGGTCCCAGTTGCTCTTGATCACCTTTTGCTGGCAATGATGCCGGCCTGTTTCCAGCTCAATCAGAATTCCCTGCGCCGTTTTCCTCACAACCTGCAGGTTCTTGAGAGGCTCATCATTTTCGATATTATCGACGACAGTATCAAAGGCAGCAATCCAAGATGAGAGCATGGCTATGCGTCGGCCGATCTGTCGCAGCTTGATCATGTTGTTCGTACGCTCCTGCCTCTCCCCCCCTGAGTGCTCATAAGCACTCCTGATCCTGATGATCCCATCGCGAGCAATAGCCTCCCTCTTCTCTGTTTGCTTCCTGAACTTGGCAAAAGCCCGGCTTTCGTAATCTTTCTGCTGAGCCTGGAGCTCATTGATCAGAGCCATTTGTTCATCGATCTTGACCAGGAAGTCCTTGACGTGACGATTGACATTGTACACATTCCGTGTCACCTTTGTCTGGATGTTCTTGGCCCTGTTGGCATATCTTAACGTGTTCTGCGTTTCGTCGAAATGCTGACTTGACGGACTGACACACACAATCATGACAGTCTTGCAGTTGCCGCCTAGAGAAAACTTCAGAAGCCGTGTGAGCTTGGAGTTACGATAAGGGACGTGGTTCTTCTTGCGTGGGTCACATAGAGCGTTGATGCAACTCCCTAGTGCAAGCAAAGACTTATTGATGTTGGCACCTTCCATCAGGCGCACGCCTCTGTTCTTTGTGGCACTCGCTCTTTCGCTGCCGGCAAGATCGATGATACTCAGCGTTGCCATTGTATGTGGCTCTTCTACACTTGCATTGCGGTCTTTCTGTGAGACGTTGACCTGGAGAACGGCGTGGGACCGTGAGGACGTGGCATTTGCTTCAGTGGGGGACATGGATCGCCGTTCATTGCCTTGAACGATCATTTCCATGACTTCGTTTGCATTGTGAGGCTGATGGCTGGACAGACCAGCAACCGAGACTGCCTGGTGCGAGTCTTCTCGCAACATGAGTCCACCTTTTGTCTCGCCTGGTACTAGTAAATCACGGATGGTCTCGTTGTAGATCTCCAGATAGGACAAAGATATCTCCGTAACCTTCTCCTCCTGGCACTCGGCAATCCGATCAAAGAGCTCCTGCATGGTCAGGAAGATGATGCCCGGCTGCTGGGCAGTGCCCGTGATGGTGTGCGTCTTTCCGCAGCCCGTGGCGCCGTAGGCGAACACGGTGGCATTGTAGCCATCAAGCACATTATCTAGCAGCGGCTTGGCTGTCTCGACATAGATATCGTCCTGAGTTGCATTTTCGTCGAATATTCTGTCAAAGCCAAATGTTTGATCTTTGACTTTCTTGCCGCTGGGCACGACAGAGCGCGAGAACTTTTGCACCGGGTTGTCTTCCGGTGGGTCGAAGACTCTGTCAGACACAGTCAGTTAGTTGGATATGTCCTCTTTAGAAGGTCGTTCCAACATACAAACATCTGTCGTCAACGACCTTGATTACTGATCGAATGCCCTTCTGCGACAATTTTGGCGCTGGAGCCGCAGCGAGCGATCCTTCTCCAAGGAACAGCGTTGTCTCGTCACATTTTGTGAGCTGAGCAGCTTCTCGGATCGTAAATGGCCGGACTCGCACTACCACAGAAATCGAAGAGGCTCCATCTTTCGAAGCCATGATAAGCAATGCGGTGACTAGGGAGTGAGAGAATGCAAGCGCGCCGTCATCAATTGCATCTATCGAGTAAAGTGTTTCGCAACAAGAATAAGTGAACAGCCAACTGGGCCTTTCTTGACAGCCACAATGAATGTCCCGACGTCAGCGTTCTCGATGCGTCGAGAAGAGACACTGTGATGTGTTAGCCTGTTTGGGATTAGTATACCGTTGGCATGGCAACAGCGCTTGATCCACTTTGCCTTGGCGAAAGTTGTAAGCCGATTCGTTTAATTATGCTTAACAGGGTAGTCACCAGGTGTCATTTATTGTTGTGGGACGAAATGGAGGAAAGAGGCCCGATCACTGGATTAGGTTTAGTCCGATCCACTCTATCAAGCGATATGATTGGCTACTTGATATTCTCCTGAGGTCTTGGCACTCATCTGCCACGTTTCATCGGTAGCTTCGAGAATCTCCTCCTAGACAGACAGATAGACAATAGATGATCTGATCTCACGACCAGAGCGCAAGAGGCGCACCCTATGGTAGACAATCCATCAGTTATGAGCCCGGGAGCGGTCCTGACGCCGAATTCAAGTCGATATCTCTGAGACGACGTCCATACGTCGATATCTCTTAGACGACAACCTCAAGTCGATATCTCTGAGACGACGTCCATACGTCGATATCTCTTAGACGACAACCTCAAGTCGATATCTCTGAGAC